>APFE030978000.1:2665-59389 GCA_000404065.3 Pinus taeda
AATAAACTACTTAGAAGAAGGTTGTAGTAGAAAATAGAAGAATAACAACAATCACCAATACTTTGCCGCTTCCCCGGCAACGGCGCCAAAAAAGATGGTGAGCCCCAGTATTGTAGCAATAATGCTACAACTCCTGGGGCTTCCTGTCTCTTAATTTTATCAACCCGGTAGTTCGTACAAACTTGGAAGCGGCGGTGCTATATGCACAAGTACTACCTCTTGTCGCAGCTATCACTTGGTCAGCTGGCACAAGTCCGCTAGGGCTCAAGCCAACTTCTATAGGCTCACAGAAGAAGCTTTATCAATGATGGACGAAAGCTAGCTCAAAGGAGACTAATCTACTTGACGAAAATGAACTGAAAGCAAAATCAAAGCATGTAAGCCTAGGAAACCCTAATTTGCCTAGTCTAACTTCTATAATGCAAAGAATGTGAATGAAACTTCTACCAATGCTGCTACTACCTCTAATAAGTGAAAATGCATGGATCTAAACTACTTGCATCATAAAAGACATGTTTTTGTACTTTTCATTAAGTGGGTGGAATGATTGTGATTTTGTGCTTATCAGGGTTTGGTTGTGCAGATGGGATGGAGAAGGAAGGAAAACGTGGGACAGGTTGGGGAGGCTAGGAGAGGTCCCTAGGGATCCTTAGCATCCATCCACAGAGGTTCCTCACATTCAGAAGCTCAGCAACCGAGTGAGTGGCCTCCTATAGGATGTCTGCAGGGGATCCTACAGGATACTCAGAGGTTTCTACAGGATAGTCCTGTAAGTCTTCTACAAGATGTTATGTGCAATTCTACAGGATGATTGGCCGTGGAGGTTTTGGGAGATGATGGAGTGTTGGAGTGGTATGGGAGAGATATGTGAGGTAGGGATAAGGCTGGTGATGGCTCAGAAGTGGAGGAATGAGATGGGAAGTGGGTGTAGGGAGTATGTTGAAGGTAAAGGGTTATGTCAATGAAAGGTTGGGAAATGAAGTTACGTGAGGAGTGGATGACTTTGGGAGAGGACAGAATGAAGTGAAGGTCGAGGAGATATGTTTTCATGCGTGATCAAGATGGAGGAGATGGTAATGGAACGAGAAAGAGGAGTGTAAATGAAACAAACGATTATGACTGTCACCAAACTGAAAATTACTTATGCCATGAATTCAAATAGCAGATTTTATTATGAGAATGCAGCAAAGACACATAAATATAAACAAGGGAGGTACTGGGCGCTTGGGATGGGCCCAACCCCAAGAACTACAGCCTCCCAAGAGAGATTTAGAGCTGGTGCAAAGCTGGATCCATCTTTATTAACCAAGAATGAAAAGTTACATCAAAACTATCCACAAGGAGAGCTTGAGAAAGAGCTGAAAGCAGAACTAATCCATGGCCTACAAATCGAATTACAAACTAGCTAACTAATGGCTAAAACAAAATGACTAACTACCAGCTAAACTGATATCAAATGGCTAAAACTAGGGCTCTAGCTTAACAAATGAGGCCCGCTTCTTTATTTCAAGTTTCGGGACCCAAAGTCCTCCTAAATTAGGGACTCGGCTGCCAGACTTGTGTAACAGCAGTCACTTGCTTGCTTGGCTGCCTTGCTTGTAGGGTAAGAGCAGTCCCAACTGATTGTTGGCTGCCCTTGTGCTCATTGATTTGGTGGCCTTTGAACTCCGAGCTGATGGTGGAGAATTCGAGGTAAGGGCCCATAAATGAGGGGGGCACCTTCCTACAAATCCTCTAGCTTGTTCTCCCACGAATTTGGCTGCCAAGTGCTCATTAAGACCTTCAAATTTGTCTCCAAGTTGACCAACAAGGCTACACAAAGCACCCATTAGACTTGTTGGCATAATGACTAACCAAATTCACTCTATTAACATAAAAATAATCAAAAACATGCAATAAACAAATGAGAATGGTGGATTAAGTCAACTTAGGAGGTTGAATGAGCCCAAATAATTGTCCATTTTTGGGGCTCATCAGCTACATAGCTCCTTCTCCTAAGTGGTGGATAAGGATGAGTTGATTTTCAAGGTTCTTTCTAGGCCAAACTCTATATTCTTAACTCGGAGAGATGTCAGGTCGGCCATACAGAGATCAACTAAAGGATTGGCTTGGGTTTCTTTCACTAGCTCTTCTAATGGAAACATACTTGGGGGTGGATTATGAATCAAGTTTTCAATGATATCATCCTTAGTTTGTGGTCCCCCCCCATGGCAGCTTCCACTGCACACAATGGTGTGGAATAGACTTCATCCTCATCTTCCTCCTCCAATCAAAGAGGTATATCATGTTCTAACAAAGGTTGGGCAGGAGGATATAAGACTAGCTACTTGGAAATATGCCCATTCTTGATTTTCATGTTCCCAGATCGACAACTAATGTCGGCGTCTGTAGTAGCTAGCCAAGGTCTTCCAAGATGAGAGGATACCCATTGAGCTCTGTGTTTGACTATAGAACCAAGAAATCAATAAGGTACTCCCAAGAATCGATGTATACCATTACATCTTCCACAATCCCTTCAGAGGTCACAGTGGAGCAGTCTGCCAACTACAGTACTGTTGTGGTATTTCTTAGGGAGCCCTGAAGGTTGACCTTGAGCATAGTGTCCTTGGCCATCACATTAATGGTAACCCCTAGATCAATTAGGGTATATGGGATTATGGTGTCATTGATGTGGAAATTTACTATAGGGCTTCCACGGTCTAGATATTTCTAATAGATTACCTACCCCAACATCAGGTTGGATAGTTGTCCTATGACATTGATAGTTGCGGCATCTCTCCTGCTCCTTCCTGGATGCTTGAAGCACTTTTCCTTGATCATGTTGCTGTATATAGGCACATCCTTTATGGGTTGGAAAGTGGTATCTTTATACATAATTGTTTCAATTCTCCTAGAAGTTCACTTTCTTCTGGGGTAGGCTGTGTTGTTCTGGATAATCTCTCAGGAAAGAGTGGAATGGTTTTTGGTTCACTTTCCTCTTTTTCTTCCTCATCCTCCTTAGGGAGAGGTTGGTTATCTGGGAAAATCTTCCCAGATCATAGGTTAATCTCCTGAATCTCCACAACATAGGTTTGGCATAATGGTTCCCCACTATATGCTTGTTGGGCCTATCTATTATTTGGGTTCGGGTTTTATTGAGCAGGCATTTGGGGTTGCCTTAGTGGAGTAGGAGGTAATGGTTGAGGCTAAACAGGTGGTGGAGGCAAAAGAGCAGGAGGAGAGTTGTATTGGGGCCTGCACGCCTTATGAGGTGCATTCACTGAGGTTGTGGCTAAGCATTGGAGTGGAATGACTGAGTAGATAGTTGAGTGGGATATTGAGGTGGATATGACCAAGGAGGGTGTGTGGACCAGGAAGGATGGGTAGAGGGACCCCAAGAAGGCATGGAAGTGGCTTGACTAGGGCTGTAGTATGCCTGGGATTTCCCTTGCATTCCTTGCTGGTAAGGTCTAGGCCCATGACGCCTCCTTTGGTTCATGAAATAGAGTGGTTCAGTGGCTCCTTTAACCCCTTAGTATACAACTTTAAGTCCAGGCAACGAAGGGCACTAATTCGTAGAATGATCTTCTTCACAGATTGAACACACTTCCATAGAGTTCAATGGAAATTAGTTCTTAGGATGCCTTCTGGTGCACCTAGGACAAAAATTGGCCAACGCCCTCTCTCCTTCCTCTTGTTTCCTTTTAATATGCAAGGTATCCATTTGCATGGCAAGAGTCTACATCATCTCACTCTTGAAATCTTCCAGCAGATTTCCAAATTCTCCTTTAAGGGATGAACAGGATGAGGATGTACTGGCTATGTGTTGACTCCCCGTACCTCTCTTTCTGGCTGCCCTAGAATGGTTTCTAAAAATAGCCTTTATGTCTTCATAAGGTGGTTCATAGATGTTCCCTCTAGCTATAAAATGGAGGGTGTCTATAAGGTCTTCCAGGACTCCTCTGAGCAGGACCAACTTCAGAGATTCAGGGTCAAGTGTACACCTGGCCCTTTTATAACTGAGCTAAAACCTCTCTTTGTAATCTTCCAAGGATTCATTACCTCCCATGATCATTCAGAAGATTTCTTCCTTGGTATATTTTGACCTACAATAGTCTCGGTATTTGTTATTAAAGGCTTGCTACATTTGAGCCCAAGTTGTGATGCTATTACCAAGTAACCTCATGAACCAGCACACTGTTGCATCCTTGAGGGTAGAAGGAAATAGTTTCAACTTCTGCTCATCTTCTGCATAGTCATAGGTTTGACAGACAACAACAAACTCAAATAGGAAGGTGTCATGATATTCTATAGTTAATCCATGGAAGTGAGGTAGGGTTGAAAGGCTTATGTTTTTCATTTTAGGGTCCCCATTGGTTTCTCGGATAAGAAAGGTAGCCTCTACTCTCTCTCCATTTCCCCTCGCATTTTTGTTTTCAGCCATGGTCTCAGGAGGGATGGTTTCTTCCTCTTCTTCTGCTATAGGATATTCGTATACTCTGGTTGTTCACCTATAAGTTCTTCTAGATCACTACCACCAAAAAAGAGAGAAGGGTGGGTTTGCGATGTGGTGGGGGTGTTGGGTAGGAATTTTCCTGAATTATCTCTATCCCTACAAGGCATGAAAAGAAATCCTTTTTTTTGTGCTTTTTATTTTTTTCACTAGTTGTACCTGCAAAACTGAAATTGAATGAGCAAACAAATTTCAACTACTAAAATGAACTTGTTGAAATGAAATTGCAGAACTGAAAAGAAAAGCAAATGAAATGCAGAAAGGAGCAGGGAAATGACTAATCTACTTTTGCTAAAATGGAAATCGCAGAATTGAAAGGACTAATTTACTTTTGCCGAAATAGAAATTGCAGAATTGAAAGGACTAATCTAATTTTTCTTAAATGGAAATTGTGGAATTGAAATGAAACCAAGGAAATGCAAAAATTGAAAGAAACAACTACTCTACTTTTTTTTAAATGAACTACTTAGCAGAATGTTGCAGTTAAAAATAGAAGAAAAGCAGTAATCACAAAATACTCTAGCACTTCCCTGACAATGGCACCAAAAAGTGGTGAGCACCAGTATTGCAGCAATAATGCTACAACTCCAGGGGCTTCCTACTTTACTTTTATCAACCCGGTAGTTTGCAACAAACTTGGAGGCGATGGTGCTATATGCACAAGTACTAACTCTTATTGCAAGCTGTCACTTGGTCAGCTGGCGCAAGATCACTAGGAGCTCGATCCAGCTTCTATGAATTTCCTGAAAAATATTTTAACCATGATGAAAGAAATCTATCTCTATAGAGGCTATTCTATTTACCGAAAGAGAAAGAAGACTGAAATGTAACGCAAACCCTAGCAAACCCTAATTTTTCCAACTAACCCTACTTCTGCAGAAAAAGTGATGGAAACTGATGAAATGAGTTCCATTGACTACTGAAGAGGTAAACCACATCCACCTAAGCTATTCCCAGAAGAAAATAAGAAAAGAACATCTTTTTGTATTTTTTGAGTGTTTTTATGTGAAATTATTATGCTTGGAATTTATTGGATTGTGATTATGTAGAGGTTTGATGGTGATGGAGGATGGATTTGGTTTTTGCAAAGGTGGAGGATGGTGTGGAGAGGTCGTAAGAAGCCCCTAGTACCCTTCTGAAGACTTTCATTGCAATTGGATTTCGGAAAACCACTCACAGGGAATTCTACACGAGGCTGCACTGGATCTAGAGGAGGATCTATAGGAGGAGGTTGAGAGCTATTTTTGGAGGTTTTGAAGGTGTTAAAATGATGGGAAAGGGTAACTAAAGGCTAGATGAAGGTGTTGATGTGTCCAGAGCTTGTCAATGAAGATCAATAGGGAACATGATGGTTGGATTGGTTCAAATGGTAAGAGGGAAGCTTATTGAGAAAAATGCAAAAATTAGGGCAGACTGGTGAAATGCTATGAATGAATTGGGAAATCGGTGAGAAGTGAAATGATGCTAGATGTGTTATGCATGAATGGTGAGCTGAGGTTTCCTATGAGAGATCTGCACATCTAGTTATTAAAATTGGTCAAAGAAAGGACTAACTATACCATGAAAACATAAATTTCTCTAGCTTGACCTAATTTCTGACCTACGAACAGAAAATGTTGAACAATAGACTTTGAACAAAAAAGTGTGCAGAGAGATCTATTGTAAAAGAATAGGAAATGATCTAGGCAACTAAATCTAAAGCAACAAATTATCTTTCCAAATCAAGTCATCACACTAGAAATTGCATGGAATAGCAAAACTGTGTTTTTGGTGGCAGCAGTAGTGCCTTGACTTCAAATTGTAGTCCCAGAATGGGAGAAAGGAGATCACAGCCTGTTGTTGGCCTTTTCGAATCTTATCCTATTATTACATTAACCTACTTAAGCAACTGAAACAAAAGCAACTATGCAAACCATCAAAAGCAACCTAATCTAAGCAAGGTAAAATGAATCTATGTAACATAAATTAACTCATGAATTGAAGCAAAAACATATAAGTACAAAGCAAGAGGTGTTGGGCAGCTTGGGTTGGGCCCTAACCTAAGAGCTTCAACCCTCTAAAAGAGATCAGTGCTGGCTCAAAAACTATTTCATCTCCATTATCAAAAGTAAAAGTCACATTACATAAACTGTTCTTAAAAAGGAAGCTCGAAAATGAGATGAGCAAGTGCTGCACAAAAGTGAAAAAATTATACTAACGACTGGCTAACATCCAAATAAAAGAACTAAGCACCTAAGCCTTCTATTTATAAAACTCAAGCCTTCAACAACTCTCCTAAAATCAAGGAGGTCAGATTCCCAAAACTACAGATAAACAACAGTCCCTCTTCACTTGCTCAGTTGCCCCTTGGATGCACTAATGTGGTTGCTTGTGCTCCATGTTTCTAATGGATAATTCAAGGTAAAGGTTCAAAAATTAATGGGACACCCCCCTACAAATCCTCTTCCCTCTTTTCCTCGAATATTGGTTGCCAAATGCTCATAAATCCTTTGACTTTGTCCAAAATTGACCAAAACATCTGCATAAAGCACACATTAGACTTCATGGCATAATGACTAACCCAATTCACTCTATTAGCATAAATATAATAAAAAACATGCAATACACTAATGAGAATGGTGGATAAGTCTAATTAAGTGGAAAAATGAGCCCATATAATTACCCATTTCTGGGGCTCATCAATTGCCAACTTTGATTATGTGTTGTAGTTCCACAAATGCATGTGATTGTTTATTCTTGATTGAATTCTCGTTGCAACTTCTTAATTTCAGGTGATTTGATTAATATTTTTATTTTATTCACTTTTTAGATTCCTTGTGTGCGTTAGACAAGATAATTGTAATGTCAAAACTAGACAAAAAGCATGCACAGTCAATCACTACACAAAGTGTACCTAAGATCCCCTTATTCAATTTCGGGTGGATCTAGGACACTGTAACACCACATAGATATTTCTTTATTAAATATTGAAGTACATCAACCTTAACCTTCACAACATCGTGAATGAAATTTCTCAAGCAATGAGAATCCCATGCTTGCAAGTTGTAGAAGAAAATTGCCTTCAAGAAACTATATGAACTTTAACTTCAACAATGAGCTTTCTTCTCACTTATCTCTCCAAATTTACAAAAACAATACACTTATCACTCCAAATTTACAAAAAAAATATTTACCTTATCACTACAAAAAATTACTTCAACGTTCAACTTATCACTCCAAGAATTACAAAATATATCTCATCTCTCCAAAAGAACTTCATAACCTTCACATACCCACTTCCTCTACTTTATAAATGTTTTAATTTTTTTCAAAATTAAAAACTGTTAAAACAATAATTAAAAATTGTTTTAAAACTTTTTCACCATTAAAAGGTAATTCCTCGGCATTATGCATAATTTATGATGTACGTGAGCCGACTTTGTGGGTACCTTTGTAAAATAATTTGCATGATTCAATCATTTGATAGTATAGCAGAGCTATGATAGATCGATTTTGTGCTTGAGTTGTAGCTTCACATGCTCATTCCAACAATGATAAATTACAAGTAACAGGCTCTCTCAGCAACTCCCTGTAAGTTTCACACAAATATTCATTCTATGAACAACAAATGACACTATAGTTGAACAAAGAAATTCATGAAAATTGTATGATTATTATTGAAACTAAGGAATTGTGGAAATTGTTCAACATATTTTGAATAGGATTGGCATGAATCATGGAGGACATTGAGAAAATCAAGAATTGTATTTATGCTTTCTTGCATTCATTTCCACAAAGTAGATTCGCAAACATGGAACAATTATAATCTTCCAATATATGACCTTGGAGAATGGCTCATCCCTGTCATGAACCTATACCAATCACACGACCCTATAAATCTTTTAAAAAAAGAACACTTATCAGATGTAAAGTCTATCTTATGAACTCCTCGACCATTGATTTTCTCATTCTACAAAATGAACTAGTTGGATTTACTATCGAATAAGGGATCCTAATTCTATTTCCAATCACATGTATCAGATGGATGCCATGGAACTAATTTCTGTGGATATTCTGAAGATTTAATCCAATGTCCCAAAATAGATTCTGCCTGCAAAATATAGAACAACTATTAATCCAGAGCATCTGGCAGCGATGTTGTCTGCTTGCATTGAATGCCAGAGGTTCTTGAATTCTTGTAGGCTTTGCAAGATGGAACCAGAAGCCAAGCAATGCTTAATGACATGGCTCATATCACTAATATGAGCTCAACATATTCGAGCTATGTGAAAAGATGCTCTAGAGATTTATTGGGTTGCAAATATTATTGGATTGGCACATCGATACCTCAACAATTTGTAGGGATAAACACAGTAATGTATTGATCTTGGTTCTCATACAATATTAAAAGGCATCATGAACCCCGTACACTCACTGGATGTATCAACTACTTATGCAGAGTTTCTACTCTGATCAAGCCCATAGGTTTAGATATTTAAAAAAGGATAGTCCACAATAGGATAAAACTTTGACACAAGTTAATGAAACAATGTAAATAGAGCCATACTTTTTTTACTTTAGCTACTTAAAGAGATGATGGGATGTATTTTGTTACATAGAAATAGATTTAACAATGTACCTAGTAGAGGACCAACCAGGAGCATCACACATATTGTTACAGCCAATGGAGTTGCTCTGGGATATTCATTTGATGAATGCTTGGGTGTTGCGGCTTCGTGCTCAATAAATCTTCAAGCTTTATCATCCTTTCCACAATGAATTGTTGCCATTCCTTTCTTCAATCCACTATCAAAATTATCATAAGCATCACTTATTCTTAAAGGCAGATTCATTACCAGTGCATAGATTCCTCATTGATGTTCATTAACAACAACACAACTCTCTATTTAATTTCAAACATAAAATATTATACTCTCAAACCTTAAGCTCATGCTTGGGTCTCACAAATATCACCATGGCTCTGATATCACATGAAGAATATTAAAAAACTAATAGAATAATAAACAAAATTAACACACATGAAAAAATACAAGAGACATAGAAATGGCAGAAAAGGTTTACTATATTCCTCTCTCATAATGTAATGTACAAATAATGATAATAGTAAAAATAAATACATGAGAAAGTTTCTCTCAAAATAATATGTCTATCTTGGACACTATGGTTGAGAAAATATCTCAACCAACTAGGCCTAAACTGACTCCTAACAATGAGGAACAAACTCAATTTAGAAAGGTAGCATTAAATCCAACTTTTTGATTTTAATTAATTTAATTGTTTTGGACGTAGAATTTTTTTCATCACATGAGAGTGAGGCTAACATTTATGTTACATGAATACTCAAAGAAAATGAAAGCCAAAGTGGCTACTTTCATTCTTAAAAGTAAAGAAGACATCTGGTAGGAAGACGTGATTAATGTTAGGGACATAAATGACGAAGATTTCAGTTAGAGTGAATTTGAGCAGCTATTCAAGAAGAAGTATTTTTCAAATTGATACTTTGATGACAAGGAAAATGAATTCTATGAGATAAGATGGGATCCATGACAGATGATGAGTACAATAGTAATTTCTTGGAAATGTTGAGGTATGTGCCTTACCTCAAGGAGGAGAAGGATAAGATTCAGATATTTTTTAGTTCGTTGCCAATTACATTCAAAGATAGGATTGATTTTGATGATCCTAGATCATTAGAGGAGGCCACTTGAAAGCTGAAGCATTGCTATGAACAATCAAATAGTAGAGTTTAGACTAATCTAGACTCAAGAGGTGATGTAAAGAATAATGGCAAATCAGATAAAAAGCAAGCAAGGCTGCAGAGTATAGATAAGAAGGAGAATGTTGCACTGCCTAAGAAGTTCAATGCATCAAATAAAGGACATGGACATCGGCCTTAGGAGTGGAGTAAGGATCCCATGCATTTTTGGACTTATGGAAAAGACCACCTTAGGAAATATTTTCCACATCATTAGAGTTATGGACCTCATAATACAGTGCACAGGAGGCGCATACTTTCAGAGATGTAGGCCATGGTATTCCTTGTCTCTATGCAGTTGTGGACAATAGAAATTTTGAGCATCAGGAATCTATTATTGAGATGGAAGGTAAGCTCTATGATCAAGTTATTTTTATTTTTATTTTTATTGATCTTGTATCTAATTATAGCTATGTTAGTCCTGACTTGGTGGATAAGTGTGATTTGAGTAAGGAATTGCATGCAAAGTCTTGGTTAGTGTAGTTGGCTACAGGTACAAAGAAGTGAACTCATCATTGGGTAAGATCTCGTGCATTTGATTTGAATTGTATGTCTACCACAACACATTTGAATGTATTACTGTTGAGTTCATACAATATATTATTGGGCATGGATTGGTTCTATTTACATAGAACCAAGGTTGACTGTTATGACGAAGCTATTGAGTGTGTTGATAACAATGGGGAACCTAGAGTATTTCAAGGTAAGAAGAAATCCACATCAGTTAGGATAGTCATATCTATGCAAGAAAAGTATAGCCTTGAGAAACGGTGTAACCTATTTATAGTGATAAGGGTAAGGAGGTTGAAGATGTATATGTGTTGAATAAGTACCCGATTTTTCAACAGTTCATGGATATATTTCCTGAGGAAATTAAAAAATTTCCACCTCATACAAAGGTGGACTTTTCTATTGAGTTAGTGCAAGGGGCAACACGAACATTGAAAACACCTTACAAGCTGAGCACTCCTATGTTGATTGAGTTAAAATTGAAGATAAAGGAGATGTTGGACATGGGATACATTAGACCATGTGTACCACCTTGTGGTGCACTAGTTTTGTTTACGAGGAAGAAGGATGGTACCCTTAGATTATGCATTTACTATAGGTAGTTGAACAAAAGTCACTATGAAGAATATATACCCTTTGTTGAGGATTAATGACTAGTTAAATTAGTTAAAGGGAGAAATAGTGTTCTTAAAGATTGATTTGAGATTTGGATACCATAAGTTACACATCCAGGAGGAGGACATTTACAAGGCTACATTTTAGACTAGGTATGGGAATTATGAGTTTGTTGTTGTTCCATTTCGCTTCACAAATTCTCCATCTACATTCATGTGTTTGATGAATAGTGTGTTGTGTCCATATTTGGATAAGTTTGTCATTGTGTTCATTGATGATATACTGGTATATTATAAAAATCAGGAAAAGCATGTTGAGCACTTAGCAGTAATGTTGAGGTTGTTGAGAGAGCACCAATTGTATGCTAACCTCAACAAGTTTAGTTTCTTTCAGAGTGAGCTACATTACTTAGGGTGTGTTGTCTCGAAAGAAGGTATTGTAGTGGATCCTGAGAAGATAAGGGACATCATGGAGCAGGTAGCTCCTAAGAGTGTGGATGAGGTGCAATATTTCATGGGTATGGTAGGATTTTATAGGAGGCCCATCAGGAAGTTCTCGTAGATTGCTTATCCCATTACATCATTGCAAAGAAAAGGTAAGAAGTTTGAGTGGACTGAGGAATGTGAGCCTAGCTTTGAGAAACTTAAGCAGTAGCTAACACATGCACTAGTGCTATAGATTGTAGATCCAGAAAAAGAGTTATTGGTATGCACAAATGCTTGAAAGAGAGGGCTTGGTGGATTCCTTACGCAGGATGGAACAATGGTATGTTATGAGTCATGGAAACTAAATGGGCACAAAAAAAATAATCCCATGCATTATCTCGCATTAGTAGTGATGTTATGTGTGCTAAAGATGTGGAGAAAATATATTCTTAGCATCGAGTTTGTTATTATGAGTGATCATATTGGGTTGAGATATTTGTTTGACCAATCAAATCTGAATTCCAGATAGGCTAGATGGTTAGCCACAATCAACAAGTTCGATTTCAAGATTAGGTACAAAGACAAGGAGAATAGAGTGGTAGATGCTCTTAGCAGGTGGGCATAGGTAAATCTCTTAGCAACTATGAGCTCTTAAGAGATAGATTTATAAGACATGATCTTACGTGCAAGACAATAAGATGTTAGATATTGAGAGACTATGCACAGGTTGCAGCAGAGTACAGGTACAAGTACACATACAGTTGATAGTACAAGTACATGTACAGGTGATGACACAAGTATAGATATAGGTACTGGTATAGGTATAGGTGATGATTTAGGTACATGTACATGTAGTGGTGCAGGTGCATAGGGCTTCGATTATTTTCTTACAAAAAATTGATTGGTTAGGTTCTGAGACTAGATATATGTGTTCGATGATAGTGACCTCAGAAAGGTAATCTTGAGGGAGTTTCATTCAAATTTATATTCAAGTCACTGAGGTTATCAGAAGACACTCATGGTGGTGAATAGGTATTACTGTTGGCCGAATTTGAAGAGGGATGTAGCAGAGTTTTTGGTTAGATGTTTCGATTGTCGGTGACTGAAAGCAAAGTAGAAACATCCAGCTGGACTAGTACAGTCAATCTCTATCTTGGAGCGGAAATGGGAGGTCATTTCCATGGATTTCCTCATAGGGTTTCCAAGGATAGTGAAGCAGCATGATGCGATCATGGTCATTGTGAACAAGTTAGAAAAGGTTGCATAGTTTGTTCCAGTAAAGTCTACATTCTCACTTAGTCATGTGGCATGGGTATTCATCTGAGACATGGTTAGACTAAATGGTGTTCTGAAGAAGATTGTGTCAGATAGGGATCAAAAGTTCACTTCCAAGTTTTGGAAGGAGTCATTTGTAGGTTTGGGCACAAAGTTGGCCTTCATCATAGCTTATCATCCATAGACTGATAGCCAGACAAAGAGGTTCAACAAGATATTAGATGACATGTTGATGATGTATATGATGCATCAACAATGCAAGTGAGAAGAGTGTTTCCATTTGGTTGAGTTCGCATACAACAACAATTATTAAGAGCCATTGAGGAAGATTCCTTTTGAGGCATTATATGGGTAGAGTTGTAACACACCCATTAGTTGGATTGATCTGGTTAGAAGAGTATTGATTGAACCAGATATGTTGGAAGACATGAAATAGGAGATGCAAGAAATCAAGAAGAATCTCAAGGAAGTATATGATAGGCATAAGAGTTATGCAGATAGGAAGAGGTCATTCAAGGATTTTTAGGTTGGGGAATAGGTGTACTTGCACATCAAACTAGAGAAGAGCTCCTTATGAATTGGATCATGTGCCAAGATGGAACCATGGTTTTGTGGACACTTCCGTATTATTGAGTTGATTGGTCTAGTATCCTACCGACTTGCACTGCCTTCGACAGTGAAAATCAATAATGTTTCCCGTGTGTCATTTCTTAAGAAGTATGTTGAAGATGTTGATCATGTAATTGATTGGTTTGTATAGCAGGTAGAACTAGATGGAGAATTCTAGCCGAATATTGTAGAAAAAGGTTGTCATGCTCTGGAACCAAGCAATAGAGCAAGGTAAAGTGCAATTGAATAACTCTGGGCCCAATGAAGGTACATGGGGGATGTCAGATCAGATGCGGGCTATGTATCATTCCTTGTTTACCGGTTGAGGCAAATCAACTTGGTATGATGGTTTCGTGATTTCTTATGGTGGTTTGGTAGTTTCATTATGGTTCTTTAGTATTTGCTTATGATGGCTTCGTATATGCTTCATGATTGTTTATTATTTGTTTTATGTTGGTTTAGTATATGCTTTATGGTGATCAGTATATGTTTTATGATGGTTGATATATGATATATGATGTTTTGATATATTCTTGGATATGATGTTAGTATATGTTTGATATATGTTTTAATATATGATTTGGCATATGTTTTGGTATATATATTTTGATGATGTTGTTATATGTACACTCGTGTATGGATGTAAATATCGTAACGAGATGTGTTATAAAGCTCCACTATGTGATATGGGTGTTATGTTAATATTCTATCATTTAGATATGTTATCATGATGTTATCATGTCATATGTATTGGCACTCAGCACGATGATCATTATATATATTGCAATGAGTTGTCTTATAAAACTCCACTATGCGGTATGTTGTCATGTTGTAAAGATGTTATGTCTTGAGTAGAGATTTCATTGTAAATACTACATTGATCTGTGTTATAAAGCACCATAAGCAGTATGTCTTCTTTGAGAAGGTTTCTAAGGTATATGTGTGATTCAGCAATGAGGACAATGGCCCCCAAGGGTAAGGGTTCTGTAACAACCCTGGTGAAAATTCAATCTAATAAATGTTAAAAACAATAACCATATATGTTTGGGACACTTATTCAAGGATGAATTTTGGGTAAGACATCCTACGGAGTGTTCATTTGGTTGTTTATGGTTGAGTAAATTGGCAAAGGCAAAGGCAAAGGCTAAGGTATTAAAAGGCATTTTGGCACAATTATTTATGACAATAATGGAAATTAGGAGAAAAAGGAGGTGAGAGGACACATGTTGCATGTGAGGAGGAAAATGAAGGAAAATAATGGAAAATTAATAAAATAGAGACCTCATTCCTAGAAAGGCTTTTGAGGATTAGTTGGTAACCTTTTGTCTGTTTAGTGTTGGATCTCTCTCTCATTTTTCTCTCTCTCTCTCATACTCTTGGATACTTAGAGATTTCTTGGAGCACTCTTAGAGGGTGTTCAATACTTGGATTCTCATAGAAAGAAGGAAAATGAAGAGTAGGAAAACATAAGAAGGCATCGGCATCAACATCTACATCAAATTTTCTTGTATGTACCAAGTTGCATTTATGATTCCTTCACTAGTTTTGGAATGCATGTGGTTTCTTGGTTGTGATCTGCCATTGGCATGGAGGAATGCCTAGATCAACAATGGATTGCATAGCCTTTCCATTTCTTGGATAACCATGGTGACTGTGGGTTCACTTTCACTACTTGTTTTTGATTGGTTCTTATGTTTTCTTAGCTTTGTTTGAGTTACTAGTCTTAGAGCCTTAGTTGGACAAACACTCTAGAGCCTTATACCAGCTTGTGTTGAGTTACTAGTGCTGGAGACATTGTTGGACAAATGCTCTGGAGCCCTTGGTGGGTTGAGTTACTAGTCCCGAAGCCTTGGTTGGACAAATGCTATGGAGCTCGGTAAAAGCTTTGGGTTGAGTTACTAGTCATGGAGCCTTGGTCTGACAAACACTCTCAAACCCTAGAAAGCTTGGATAGAGACCGATATGATGATGGTTTTGTGATGTCTGACCGTGAGGTGGAATCATTGTTTGATGGGTTGAGGTGGATGACCTCTAGAATCCCTGTATGACTTTTGATTGATGTGTTTCATGAGATCCCACAATCAGGCTTGGAATATGGCACTGGGGTGAGTGGATGAAGAGAGATTTGACTCAGCCATTCTATGGTTAGGTGGAACATGGTATTCCCATCTCTAGTTTCTTCATTACATTCATTAATGATAAACCCTTTCCCTTGATTTCCATGTGTAAAAGTATTGATGTATTGATGGATTTGATGGCTGATATGTTTATTGTATTTTTGTTCCTAATATGTTGGTTATATGCACATTTTATGATAACAATTATGTATGGCTTTCCACATGTTTTTTACTTGTATGTGAATGGATAATGTGTCTATGAACTAATATATGATAATGCAACAAATGGAAGAAGGGAACAATGCTTCATAGTGATTTTCAAATAAGTATGGGATCCGTACACTTCATTATGGTGTTTACAGTTGTATATTACATGTCGATGACATGTTTGATGAAATGCCTGTCATGGCTAGTAGGTATCGAGTCAAGGTCTTGAACAAGTATTTTCTTTAGTACTTTCATTTCCATGTTAAATTACTGATCTTTAGAGATGATTTAGTTATGGGAAGTGACTTGGGATCTGGG
Organism: Pinus taeda; assembly: GCA_000404065.3. Lineage (NCBI taxonomy): Eukaryota > Viridiplantae > Streptophyta > Pinopsida > Pinales > Pinaceae > Pinus > Pinus taeda. Next base: position 18,989 of record APFE030978000.1, read on the forward strand.
CCTAAAAAAGTGGCTCAAGTCCTAGATTCATTGGCACAACAATAAAAATTCTAGTCCACAGTCATTGGTAGGTAGGCCTATGACAGAGTCTTTAGGTTCTTGGTCACTCCATTGCCCATAGCATGAGAGAGACTATGGCCCAAGAGACCTAAACCTGTAATGGGACTCAAGGACAAGTTGTCTCAGTGGCTGATGTGTCTTCAGAGGGTTCTATTGGTGATGTTGGATGTCTGTATCATGTGTTTCCATCTGTTCCACTTCCTTAATGTGACTTAGGAGGTTGAATCATATCATAGTGGTCTCTCGTCACATATTTATCCCAGATGGCTAGTTGGATGGGCAGATGTGGGAGGAGGATGTTACATACCTAATAATGTTAGATCCTTCAATATTATGATAATTTGGTCTGAGTGTAGTGATGTGTTGAGATCTATGTTTAAGAGATGTTGTGATTTGCAGAAAATATATGATTAAGTAGTTTAAGATATGTACAATATTTTTATTTTGTAAGGCCATGTAAATAGACATATATGGTTTTGTACTGTCGTGCATAGATTATGTCATGATTTATTTAGTATCCTGAAAGATATATATATATATATATATATATATATATATAATAATATATATATATATTTATGAAGTATTATGCATGGTAGTCGTGTATATACAAAAAATTGTTTTATGGAAGTTACATATATGTACTAGGGTTTTATTTTCTCCTTGACGATGATAGTTGATGATGTCCACTATATTTGTTGTTGTCTTTCAATCATATCATAATAATCATTTGTATCTGGTATTTATTAGATTGATTAGGTTTTGGCTTGGTGTCTTGATCAATGATGATGTTGTATTATGATTGGATATTTAGTGAGCCATTATTGATATATTTATGATTAATTGTTGTTTTGATTAAGTATTTATGTGATTCAATGATTCAATTTGACATTGCTTTAGTATTCATTGATTTTGGATTTGTACGTAGATGTTTTACAAAGGAAACACATTTATATGCAGGTTTGCTTCAAAACACTCACATATATATTATTGAATTTAATATTTATCAGAGTTTGCAGTGACTGCATACTATTTCTTCGATGCCTTTTTGTTATCCAATAGTGTGATGGTTGAGGTGTGACAATCTTACATTGTTTGATCTAGTTCATTGGTTGAGGTTTAGTTTAGTGATTGGATTGCTTCCGTATTTAGTGGTTTTATGCTTGAATTATTAAGTTGGTCTATAGTGCTTCAATGATGCATATTTTGAGATCTAGTATTTCAGTTTTCAGATATTGGTTTGGGCTTATTGCTTGAGCGGGTCCAGTGTGAAAATTTGATGAAAGGTGGCATACATATTTTGGTGGCTGATTTATAGGTGAATCAAGTATGAAATATTATGAAATGTAGTCCATAAAAGGTGTTAAGGGTGATATCCTTTAGTGAGGGAGTCGAAGCTTGTAGTGGTAGTTGGTAAACTTGATCAAGGTGTATGTTCTCCCTTCTCATAGGATCAGATAAATGAGATCTAGGGATTAGCACTCCCTTCCAGTGGGTGTTGGAGAACAAGTGGGGGTGGTAGTCTCCTACAAGTGGGTTCCTGCATGTTGATAATAGTATGTGTTGATACAAGATGTATTGAAGTATTTTATTATAATAAAAGAAGAATACAAAGACAATGACAGTGGTGCTTTTCTCCCACATTGGGTTTCCACCAAAAATATTGGTGTTTTATGTGCGTTTTATTATGTGTTGTGATTTGTCTTTTCTTTACTATATATTTAATGGTTAATAAATAAATAATGCAATGGTTAATGTTAATTCACTGATGCTATTTATGATAAATTAAGTAAGCCATGTATACATAGCTTTACATCACTAAATTTGTGTACACACTCAAATTGCATAAATTATAGTAGCGTACAAAATTTAGAATATGAAATGAAATGTTAAAGTGAATTAAAAATATTGATTCATCCCATCACCCCCCCTCCCAGTATTTTTCCTAAAACCTTCGTTGTTTCTATCTGTAGAACATTAAACATATATGAATTAATAGATTGTTTGGAAAATGTTATCTAATATTCTTAATTATATTCTTAATGACATTTCAAAAAAGAAAAAGAAAAACTCATATTGAATAGTATTTTTTAATTCACATGATTCATCCTTTTGTACTTTTTCTATCAGACTTTTATTTTCTTTTGCACTTATATTATAAAATCTTATTGAACTTGTTCATTTTATGGCTCTGCATGACACACACAACCCAATATATATTAGTTAAACTTAAATATAGTTCAAACATATTAATTTTGTAAAGAATTTACAACGAACTTGCCTTCTCGGCATTTTTTGATGTGTTATCATTGTGACAATTAGTATTTTTGTTACTTGACACCTTCTCGAACATTTTTTTATCAATATATAACTTGTATCATTCCTAAAAAATCCATTAAAAATATTTTATAAATAATTCAAACAATTTTCATCCAAAAGGAGCTCTAGTAACCGATGTGTTTGTATTAATAAATGAACCAGTGCATTTACCCAATTAAATGCACGAGACGTTTAATTGTTCCGCACCATCACGCAAAATTATTTTTTAAAAATATGGCGGTCTGATCTGTAAGGCTAAACACACCAGAATGAGTTAATGGTGTTGTTTGGAAGAGGTTCATCGTGCATTATATTACACTTAGAGAAATGATGAATAGACTTAATAAAATCGATAGTGTTATAATATATAAATGCATTGTATTACAAAGGGCACAAGGGTGCGTTACATTATGCAGGGGACACCATGGAACATATATCCATTTTTTTTTTAAGGACAGGTCCAACATGGTTTTGTTCTAATGCAATAAGTGATTCCCCCACTTTAAATGTCAAACACCATATATATAGTAAGTACACAAATCCATTAAATGTAAAATTCCTAAAATGGAAAACCTTAATTGTAAGGTGGTAGAGAAACCCTAATTGTAAAGTGGTAGAGGAAGTTAAACCTTTAGAAGAAATAAGAGTTTAAGGTAAGTATTGGATTTTATTGTTTTTTTTTCTTTTTTTCTATGAATTTTAATTAAATTTAAATAGGAAGAGAGATAGTAAATAAATTTACTAGTAAAATCAATAGTAAATTTCTTATTATGCAAGTTTTTGTTTTTTTCTAAAATGTGAATAAATGTAAAATAAATTGTAAAATATTTTAACAGTGATTTTTTTCTATTTTTATCCTAGCTTTTAAATGAGTCACCCTAGCTTTCAAATTATGATATTTATGTGATTCCAAAATATTTTTTTTGCTCCATAGTTCTCCCAGTATGTCTCTATTGCAAATGATCTCTCTCTAATCGAACCCCAATAGAAATTATAATTTTTATTATTAGGAAACAAAATAATAAAATTTAAAATTTTTACTATGCAGGGTTTTGAGTGAATGATCTTCTGAATAGGCATGCTACTCCAAAGTATTCTGCTATGGCAAAATGCTCCTGCTATGGAAAAATGCTCCTGCTATGTCTCTCTTGAAAATCACTCCCTTGAAAATTTTGGAAAAATAATGAAATAGTGAAAAATGTTTTAGTATTGAAAAGACTTTATGAAATTATATTTCAAAAAATCAATTTCTACCCATTTTCGAATTTAAAAAAGAAAAAAAAAATTGTATTTCTTTCCAATTTATCCAAACATCAATGCATTTGATAGTCAAGTGCACCAATGTGTTTATGATAAAAGTGCACCGACATTGTCAGGGTGCCAATTTTTTTCAATGCACTCACATGATACAATTTTTTATTTTTATTTTTTAAATCCTAAAACAATGTGATTTATTTTTTCAATGCAGTGGTCTAGTTTGTATTTAAGAACATCGATGTTGTAATTGTTATAAGAGCACCAAGATAGTTGAATTCAATATTATTTTCTAAAATCCAGAAACAGGGGTACCGATATTGTTTTTTCTTAAATGCATCAATGTGATTTTGTACAAGAGAACCGATATGATAACATATTATAACATATTTCGTGTTTCGAAATGTCACAAATTTGTGTAGGTATTATTTAAATGCCTTGACACTGGTATTATCTTAAAGCATTGGTGCACTTTTTTCTGATAAGCGCTTTGGTCATGTTTAAAAGCTATATGAAATTCTATTTAAACATAAAATGGAATATTAATCTCAAATTATCCTTTAGAATGCATCCACGTGAATTACAAGAGTTCATAGTAAACATTTTCCACTTAAAGACATCTTATTCTTAAAAAATGGTTTGAAAACTATATTGAAATTCATATTCTGGTTATATGGTTCTCGAGATTCATTTTAGAGATGCACACACAACTTTATTTCTATTTCTTCTCAAATGCAGGGAAAAAATATGAATAGTATCAAATGACCGATTCTTCAAATTCCAATTGATTCCATATTGTTGACCAAATTCCTTCATGGAGTTCTTCCTTTCCATCTCCAGTAAGTTCACATTTTATTTATATTTTGATTATATAATTGAGTTTTTTTTTAATCCATGTAAATTTGAATAAAAATATATCCAAATTTGTAGGACTCTGATTTAGAATTAAGTTCATAAGCAGAAAATATTCCTACGTTTCAAATATGTTGGAAGCTCTTATCAAGAGAAGCATATCGCAAGTAGATGGTGGAAGAAAATGGACAACCTCTTAACGATGCCAATTGTAGCATGGCATCTTTCAGCTAATATCCTGTATCAATAATGGTAATGATTATTTCATATAATGTGATTTCAACAGACTAATTTCATTGACTTGCTTATTAATATCATTGATATTATCTTACTCACAGTCAATACTTTTTTAAATTATGATTCTAATGATGATGAAAGACACATCTACCATCTTCTGGTGCATCCCACTACAACGTCAACTCAAAAGAATTTTGAATTAAGAGAAAGGCTCATAGATGAAGCATATAAAGAATGGCTTAATAAACAACCTATTCAATTTCGACTACATCCAAACTCACCAATTAGGAATGACTATAACTATAGTAGTGCTTCATTACAAGTTGTAAATTAAGTCAATCTAATAGAGGCTGGTATGGATGATTACTTATGGGATAGGACTGTCATGGAAGAAATGTCATTGGATGCATTCTAGAATTATGAGCTAGGGGATGATGCACATATCAATGATACCTTATTCGAAATACTGAAATATCCTTCCCCGACCCCTTCCTTTGGACCTGGAGGCAAGTCATATTCTACTCAGCTAGGGACAATGATGTTGTTGTACAACTTGAAAGAAAAGTTTGGCTTGTTGAATGCATATTTCTAGACAATATGTATGTAATTCACATGCATGCTCTATCAATTCCCTTAAATTTTGAGAAATCTTGTCATACAATCAGCATTAAAAATGAGTTATTTTGTGAACATTAAATATTGACATTGTACAATTATATTCTGCACCATCTAAGGTTTATTAAAATATAAGGTTCTTCTTAGCGATAATGTATTTCTAAATAGTTACGAAGAGGAAAATAAATTGTTTAAAATGTTGATTGTTGAGTACATATCATATCATGCATGCTTGAATTATTGTATTATATATAAAGGAGAATATGCAGAAAAACATGTAACAACCCTAGTCAAAATTCCAAGCAATAAAGTAAACAAAGGAAAAATATAATACAAAGGTCATGGGACACGTATTCCAATCTTAATGTTGTGAAAAACATTGTAGTGGATGCTCATTATGGTTTATTATGGCTAAAGGAAAATAGAAAAGGCAATGGAAAAGGATTTGGAAAGGAAAGAGACATTAATTCGCATTGTATTTATGAAAATAAAGGAAAATAGGATAAATGAAGGTGAAAGGTCACATGTTGCATGTGAGGAGGAAAATGAAAGAAAAGTAATTAAAATTGAAGAAAATAGAGGCCTCATTGATAAAAAGGCCTCTGTGGATTAGTTCACAGACTTTTGTCAATTTATTTTTGGGAGCTCTCTCTATTCTCTGTCTCTCACACTCTTGGCCACTTAGAGTTTTCTTAGAGTATTTTAGCATTAAATCAAGGAAAGAAAAGAAGGAAAATATAAGAAAATATCAAGTAAGGAAGACAAGGATCAAGTGACTACAACAAGATTACTTGCAGGTATTGATTTGCATGTGTGATTTCCTTTCTGCATGTGGCATCCATAATCATGAATGTGTGTTCTTGGTTCTCTTGTTTTCATAGGCATGGGTTTTTCTAGGTGTGACAATGTTCTTCAACCTTCCCTTTCCATTTCCATATAGGCATGGTGGCATGAGTTCTCTTTTACTTCATTAAGGTGGATTGTTAGATGGTTTTGAAACAGAGTGAGGTCATCTCTAAAACAAAGAACACAAGGCCTAGGAATCCTTAGACTCGAGAATATGGGATTATGGTAAAGTTACATTTTGTGGACCGTAGTAGGCCTAGGATTCCTCAACCAGTGAATAATGTTATATGCACTAAATCCTAGAGGTGTGTTCCCTTCATTAGACCCATAAATCCTCGACCGGTGAATGGAAGGATATACGGTAAATTGTTGAGGCTAGAGTCTTGATTAGGCCTACAAATCTGCAACCATTGTATGGAGGGATATATGGTAAATCCTAGATACTAGGAGATAGGATAATCTCCTCATGGTGTAGGTGGAGAGATCCATATGCATCCATGCTTGTTTAGGGCCTAGTGATCTAGTGGGGATTTCGATAAATTATGGTTCTATTGATGAGGGTTGATTAGGTTTGACCTCGGGAAGCCCAAGTTGGTTTTGTTGTGAGTCCCACATTCTTTCTCCTAATATGGAACATGGGTGATTAGTTGATAGAAATATTTGGTTTAACCAATCTATGGTGAGGTGGTTCATGGGATTCCAAAATCTAGTTTTCTTATGCATTAATTAAGAGATATCCTTATCCTTTGGTATTTAATGGGTAAATGTACTTTTTCACATGTGGTGCTTATGGTCATAACATCATTGTTATATCTTTGGTTATTTATTAGTTATAAACATGGTTTTATGACAGATATTACTCATGGTTCTTATCATGTTTTGATGAATGGTGAATGTATGAACTAATAGATTTTAATGTAGTTATTAAGAGAAGGAACTAGACCATATTCATGATTCTTAGATAAGTATGAGACCCCTATATTCAAATGTGTACTTATGACCTATATATTTCATGTTCATGATATGTTTGACAAAATGTTTTTCATGGATAGGCCTTTTTGGGTCAGGTTCCTTTCTAAAATTCCTATGGAAGGCTTTTCCCTTGTGTTATTCATGGTCCTAGAAAGTTTAATTAAGTTACGGGTGGAGGTTTGGATCTTAGCCAAAAGAATTAGCTTAAATGATATATTTACAAGAACATAACTGAGTGAAAAAGGGTGCAGTCACTCCCTTGTAGGAATCATGCATGCAACGAAGGGTTTCAGTCAAAATCATGCAGTGTTATGCCAACATTTTGGAGATCGGGATATGGAAAAAAAAGGGTTTAATTCATGGTATGCACACTTGGAAGGGTGATTTAGCCCTTCGGGTTCCTATATAACATAATAGTGGTCATTAAGGCTTTCGGTTTGTTGATTCCACTTCCTTAAGGTGATCTAGGTGGTTGAATCCTATCATAATAACTCTTCATCACATGTTTACCTTGGTAGGCCAATAACTTGGGTAAATGTGGGAGGAGGGCATTATAGATTGTTACCAGAGCATGGTTGAACACTTGGAATGGATGGGAGGATTTTTTATCATGCAAGCATATATGATGTATATGTGATTTATGTGTATGCACATTGATGGTCATTGTTGTAGTTCTGTTAACATGTAGAAGTTACTAATGTTTTGGTTGGGATGTGCTTGTCATGAGTACATGCTGGTTGTATATGCACTTATTATGCATGTTAGTGACTATACGTTGTTATTCTTGCATTGTTATGGGCATCGATTTCATGCATGAGGTCATTTCATGAAGTTTGTGTCATCCTCACATTCTTGGTATGTTATCATGTTGACATATTGACTTAAATGTAGCAGGAGATGCAAATCATCAGGATGAGGTTGCAAGACTATACTTTGAGGTAAGAGTAGATCCTCATACATGTTTCTATATTAGGCATGAAGGTATGTTAGTAATTTTTTTTTATACAAATTAGTGTTATATATATTATGGTCATGTACATGATTTTAATTATTTGTTGTTGTGATTACATGTATGATACATGCTAGTTGATTAGTGTGGTCATATGCACATGTGTCAAATATTTATTCATGGTAGTACCCATTTTTATATGAATTATGGTCATATAAATGATGATTATGTTCATTGCAGTTAATATATTGATGTTATATGTATCGTGTTAATCTAGATTGGCCTATGCAAATGTTTATGATTACGATATTCAGGTATGAGCCGACATTTTTGTGAGATTGTGTTGTATTAATATAGACTAAATATACATATGTGATTGTTATGCATGAACGAGAATTGTTTATGAGTTTATGATGTGAAGATGTTAGCTAGTTATTTTTATTGATATCATGACCATATTTATGTTTAAGTTGATGTATTGTGAAGTTATATCATGCTAAACTGGATTGATTATGTAAACAATATAGCCTCCCCTAAGATACATTAAGGTATGAGTTTTCTTATGTAGTTTATTTGGTGTTTGAATGTTTTATTATGTAATTTATTTAGTCTTTCAGTTTCCGGTGTCTATTATGTCATCTATCTATTGTCTGGATGTTTGATTACTTGCATGATATGAGTATGTGTCTATAAGTTTGCATCAAAGAATGATCTTGTTTTAAGACAGTTGAACCAACACATTATTTGATGAGATAGATGATATGTAGTTGAGTGCAAGTGTGTGCTAATTGTAACATTATGATTAATGATTGTTAGTTTATCATGACATGCTTGTTAGTCTTGGTAAAAGTTGATTTCAAATTACATAAACATGATGTCTTGATGTTTGGAACATATGATTGACATGTGCGAACAATTGTAGGGAAACACACTTGGTATTAGTGTGACAAGGTAATAGTTGATGTCTTTACATAACTAATAGTTGGTTGATGTGACAAAACATAGTGAGACTCAATTGTAGTGAGGAAAATGTACAAGGAAGGAATTGGGTAATAACTCCTTTGGTAACGTTTGGAAATCATAGTTCCAAATGAATGAGTACTTTGCGTGGAAAGGACAAGTCTTCCTAACCTTGATTTTATCTCATAGTATGTGGATATTTACTATATTCATGAACATGTACTTGAGAGGTATAACAACTGATTTCCAGCCATGGATGGATTCATCAAGGAATTGGAGTTCCTTGAGAGGTTTACGTGATCAGTTATTAGGTAGTGTTCTTGGCACAACAAGGTATGGTAAATGGTGTATTATTATATGTATTCAAATATTTACAATTATGTGTTTATGGCAGTATGATGTATGGATTACATGGAAGGAGAGACTTCCATAAAATTTTAAAGAACATTCAGGTTGAATTTCCCTTGGGGCCATTGGGAACCAACGAGGTTGACTAATGGAGCTTGTTGGTAGTCTTGTTCTTTTGGTACTTTTTGATTTGTTTGTGCTTCATATGAAATTATTTTGTGTGTAGTGTATGGACATACAAATTTTCTTGTGGTGTTTTATTGTTATTGTTTTTCATTGTCATCTTCTTATCTATTTCTTGTTATTTTCCTCTATGTTTTCAACCTTGGGAATTGGTTAGGAAAGAGGAAAGATAATGGAGCTTGGGAAGAGCTGAATGAAACCTAATAGGTGATGTAATGCTCAGATGAATCTTGGTGCATGTATAATGATAGCTGATGGCAAGAGTATGAACATTAGTTGAGTTGGTTGGGTCCTTTGGTAGAAATGGACGATGGTAGGAAAGTCATGATAAAGGTAATAGAAAAGGTAAAGTAAATGGATTTGAGGCATCATATGCCTTGGCTATTCTGGTAAATGTTGCTCTCAATTTGTACATCTTGTGCACAGATAAAGGGAGTTCTCTTAAACTTTACCTTATGATATCTCGTAATTATGTTGTGATTATGATTATTGTGATTTATGTATATGTATACATGTATGTATCTACGTATGTTGTGTCTGTTAGGGTCGTCATGGATCGTGATTATTTTTATGCTAATGTTTAGATGTATATATGTATGTATGGATCTCCGTGTATGACAGAATCATGCTTTTTTTATTGTAATGTTATATGTATGTATGTATCTATGTATCTATGTCACTGTCTTACATGGTTGTCAGTGATCATTGTTATGGAGGAATGATTTCTTATGCAAGTGAGTGGCATGAAAGAGGTTCCTTTTCATATGGGGAATCATGTTGGAAGAGTAGCGTCGACAAATTTAAGAGGTAAATATCACCTGGATATAAGTTGATATTTTGTGTTTATATTATGCCTATGTTTTGGACAGGTAATGCTGACAAATACATTAGCAGAATGAAAGCAGTCGTATCTCTAGCATGGTGCAACTAACATGGATGGTGGAAAGACACTTGAAGCAAGGTTTCGTGGTAGAGAGGTTGTGGTTTTCGATATGTAGTACTACTATTGTGTATATGTTGTGATTATTATATATTAAGTGATTATACATATGGTATTGTGTTCCGATTGTATAAATGGTATTGTGTGTATATTACATATGCAATTTTGGGTATACATGGTGTTATGTACATGTTGGATATGTGGTGTTGTGTACATATTGTATTGTGTGCATGATGGATATATGGTGTTGTGTGCATATGGTCTCATGAGCATGTTGGATATGTGGTGCTATGTACATATGGTGCCATGAACATGTTGTATATTCAGTGCTATGTACATATGGTGTTTTGTGTACATTGTGCATGTGGTGCTATGTACATATGGTGTTGTGTGCATCATTGCACATGTGATGCTTTATGCATGTGGTTATCTATACATGTTGTACAAGTCGTGGTGTGTGCAAGTTGTGATGTGTATATGTGGTGTATGTGGTGCAGTGTACATGTCGTGCCATCTACATGTCATCCATGTGGTGTTGTGTACATGTCGTATTATGTACATGTTGCACAAATTGTGTAGTGTACATGTGGTGTCGTGTACACATTGTGTAGGTGTTGTCATGTACATGTGATGTTGTGCACACGTTGTGCAGGTGGTGTTGCGCACAAGTGATACTATGTACATGTTGTACATGTGGTATTGGTGTACATGTGGTATTGGTGTACATGCAATATTGTGCACATATCATACATATTGTGTTACGAGCATGTAGTACTATGTATGTGCATTATGCAGTTGTTATATCATGACGTGTGTAGTCATTGTGTTGTACCTTGTGTACATATATGTATTATGTTGTACAACAGATATAGGTGTATGTATTGTGTTGTACACTGGGTGTAGATGTATGTGTTGTGTTGTGTGTCAAGTGTGGGTGTATGTATTGTGTGGTGTTGTACTCCATGTGTGAATGTACATTTTTTAATGTACACTATGTGTATGTGTACGTGATTGAAGAGAAGAAAAGGCACTTGGTGCTTTCCCAATGTGGCAACTGATCTAGTGTGTGTATAAAAAGGGCAAAGGTAGAAGTAAATAACTGATCAAAGGATAAGTATCAACATTTCTTTTAGTTTTTATTATGTATGTGATCAATGATTCTAACTTACAATTATCGCATATGATCCGTGATTTTGGTTTGTAATGGCTACACATGATTTATTATTTTTATTATTTTTTAATGTGTACCATATTTATGAGCTACCAATGACGTATGATGTGAATTTATTTCAATTTATTTTGAATTTAATTGAAATTATGTGCTTGGTATAATAAAACATGAAAATTGCTAGTTCGGTGGTTGAAACTGACTACAAGAATTAACGGTATCAAAAAAAGGGAATTTTAACATGTAACATTATGTTGGTAATGTAGTTTACAAACTGGACCATTGTGGGACACTCATTCCCAATAGTGTTCATTTCTTTCCATGGGCATGCTATGCCCTGTATGATGGTTTTGACGTAGGTACATTCCTTGCTTATTTGAAATTTCGATGCAAGGAAGCCTTGCCAGGGGATGGACTTGGAAGGTGAATATCTGCATAGAAGGGGTGACTGTATTGCCTAAGGGACTATGTAGCAAAGAAGGGAAGGCTAGAGGAGATATTTTTTTTTGTCATTAGCATTGCCATATGGAATCAGATGCACTTTGGGAGTGTTCCCACACACCATGAGCTGGTAATTGTTCACTGAGATAAAAAGTCGTGTAGGATTGTTGCACTAGACATTGGAAGTGGTTTTCCCTTTGGCAGTGGATTCTGGAATTCCTTTGAAGGAGGGAAATCTTGGTGCTAATTTTGAGGGTGGACATGCCAACGTTTGGATTCCTTTATTGTAGATGCAAGTAACATATCTGTTTATTTTTTGGTCAGAGTAAATGTACATATGTGGATATGTGTATACCATTGTAAATATTGTATCGAGATGAATTTATAAATATCCATAGACAGTGTGGTTATTTTTTGGTTGAAGAAAATTTGCATAAGCATATGTGTTTTTTATTGTAAATACCGTAATCAAATTCGTTATAAATCTAGAGTAAATGGTATGTTTGTCTTATTTACACTAGATGTCATTATAAATACTATAATGAGTTGTGTAATAAAGCACCATAGGAAGTATGTTTTGTTTTCAATGGTATTACTCATTTGTAGGTATCGTTGAACACTGATGATAGTGTTCCCCTAAGGGGGTCGGTTCTATAATAGTCCTTGTCAAAATTCCACGCAGTAAAGTTATTAAGCAAAAAATATAAAATGAAGGTCATGGGACACGTATCCCATGTGGAATGTTGGGAAAAACATCCTAGCAGGTGTTAATTTCATTTATTATGGCTAAAGGAAAATGGAAAAGGAAATGACAAAGGATTTGGAAAGGTAAGAGGCATTAATTCACATTTTAATTATGAAAAAAAAGTGAAATAGGAGAAAATGAATGTGAAAGGTCACAAATTTCATGTGAGGAGAAGAATGAAGGGAAAATAATCAAAATTGAAGAAAATAGAGGCATCACTGATAAAAGGCTTATGAAGATCAGCTCATAGACTTTTGTCTGTTCAGTTTTGGGAACTCTCTCTCCATTCTCTCTCTCTCACACTTTTGTGCACTTAGATTTTTGCTAGAGCATTTCAGCTTTGGATCAAAGAAAGAAAATAAGGTGAAGGGAAGCAAAGATCAATCAAGCAAGAGTAGGATCAAGTAGCTACAACGGGATTACTTGCAAGTATCGATTTACATATGTGATTTCCTTGCTAGATGTGGCATGCATGTTATGCATGCGTGTTATTTATTTTCTTGTTGTCATGGGAATGGCTTTTTCCAAGTGTGAAAATGTTATTTAGTCTTTTGTTTCCATTTTTAGATAGCCATGTGTTGTAGTGGCTACAACCAACCTCCAAAATTTTTCCTTAGCTTCGTTTTGGAACCTCCCTACCAACCTTTCACAACAACATGCCTTGCCAAGTACACAAGCTTCAGTGATTTTCTTACAGAATGACAACCTGTCCATGAGAGCTTGTGGCATCCCCCTCACAGGCTATTTCTTTGGACTTAGTTCAACTAAAGGATGAGCAAATCCTTCAAGAATTTGTGCAATTCTAGAGGGGAACCATCCTTCCCTCTAGAAATTGCGCAATTTTGTCGTATAGTGTGTTGAGCTCCAAAATTGCACAAATTTTCCAGTCAAGATTCATTGAGAAAATTATGCAATTCCTGCAAATAGGACTGCTAAGCTAAGAGATTGCGCAATCCTGGGAAAGAGTCAGTTGTTCTGCCCCGAAATTGCACAAATATTCTGGGCAGCCAGCCTAGTTCCCTCCAAAAAATGTGCCTTTTTTCCTCCGAGCTGAGGAGACTATTTCATGTGTAGTTGAATTGACCGGTTCCACTTAGGACCAAGAAAACTTGACTTGCATTCATGCGCTACTTTTTCTCGTAATAGAAAAAGAAACATGAAAAAAGCATCCCTACATTTTCATAAGCTATTTTTAGCAGCTCGAGGTTACATGCAAAGATTGTTTTAGAATCTTTCCTCCAAGTGTCGCCTTTTCCTAGATTTGTGGCATGGATGTCATGAGCTTCAAACTTATTTATTTGATGCATAAAAGCTCATTTCTCTACATTGACCTTGCAGCTCTAACATCCCAAGCATATCGAGGAGTCTTCCACACATCCAACTCAATTATTCATAGGTAAGTCTCCTTAACTTGTCTTTTGTAGAATGTATCTCTTTTTGTGCTTTTGCTTGTGTGAGTGTTGTTTGCTTGATTCCTATGAACATTTGCTATCATTTACATGCATACTAGCTTGTACTAGCACTATTTAAGTTTTCGTTAGCATCTCTATTGTTGTATGCATGATACTATTTTTCATGAATAGTTGTCAATTAGGTAACTCGCTTCACCCACATGCATGTTGTTCCATTTTTTGAATCTTTCATTCATTATTTTCATGAACGATTGTTCACTCCCACTTACACTCGATATCACCCTGCATTAACAATCACATTTACTTTCAATTTCCCCTCAGCGGTTTTGGGCAACCTTAGCCTGAGCTCTTCCTCACCAAGACAGCATTGTGCTATCCAGAGAGGGAAGGCTCTATCTTCCTCTCATGAATTCCACATTTCTGCCCAATGACTATCCTCTAGTCTTGCATTGTGCAATTCTGAGGGATAGTGACTTCTCGCTCAGAAAATTGTGCAATGCAGTCATTGAGCCTGCAACCACTACTAGTTGAAATTGCGCATTGTGCAATTCTAGCAGGCCAACCTGGATTGTGCACTGCACAATTTCAATAGCTAGACAACCTCCCTAGATAGCCCAGACTACCTTTTGGGAAGTGTGGCATTCAGTCTCCCAGCCTCCTCGAAAAAATTGTGCAATCCTTGCCAGTAGATTCAGAGGTATGTTGCATTTCGTTCCTCAAATTTTCTTTCATTTTTGCTGACAGGTTTCTTCCCATGCATGTCACTTTATCTCCAGATCTAGTAGGTGATCATCTACCTCTTAGCAGTTCAGGATCAATGGCTTCTAAGAGAGTAGGATCAAAGGTCACTGGCAAAAGCGTAACTGGAGAAGTAGTTGAGCGAGTGTTTACAAGTTCACCAATCTATGAAGACACCAAGCTGATTGTAGACAAGGAAATCAAACTAATATGGTAAGGGGTCAATGGTGCATTTGCAGGCACATTTGGGGAAGACCTTGAAAACCATCAATTCTATGTGAACATCGACAAGTATGACTTGTAAAGGATTGCATGCAAGTTTCCCATGCTCCCATATGTGGACATCTTATGTTGGATCATCCCGCACATTGATCTTGAGACGATGACATTAAGTAGTGTCAGTGGGAAGAATATTGATTCCTTTAGGGCACGGGATTATAATGAGATGTATCAGATGTCTGAGATCATGATCATCTTGGAGAAACCCTGTAGCTTAACCAGTAGCAATGCCAAATCTAGAGATATGTTGAAGAATTAGGTAAAGGGGATGGCCAAATTCAAGTAGACACCCAACCAGATCAACAAAATGAAGTTATTGCGGAAGTCGTATTAATACTTGGTCATCTTGGCATGCCGACGGTATGGCAAAGAAAGCATAGAAATCTTCCGACAGAGTTGGGTGATCATGTTCGACCAACTAGGTAGAGAAGGTAAAGCATGGAACTGTTCTGACATGTTGGCTCATCTGCTGAAGGAATAGGTAACAAGGGCTCGACAACCGCCCAAAGTTATGAAATAAAAAATCTACATGTACTTGTATATCTTGGATGCAATCTTGGCCCAACAGTTGTTCACGAGCTTGAAGTGGGCATGAAACTAGTGGAGACTGTTGTGAACAATTATTGTAAGATGTTGTCTGAATGCAGCTTTAGAGGAGTTATCACATAGTCATCCCATCATTTTGTCACCTCGGTTTACAAGATGATATTCAAACAGGATCAAGCCTTCATGTCAAAGCCAAAAATGGAGGAACTAGTTGATATAGCAGATTGGTATGTCTCACCATCTGGCACCTTCATATGGATGTACATCATGGAGAAGGCTCTCCATGTTCTACTAAAGTTTGCCTTGGACAAACTCATCATACAGGAAGTATCATATCACATCTCAACAGGATTAACAACTAGGATACAACAGAAGAAGAAGGAAGCTTTCCCCACTCTTCCATTTTGGATTGGGTTATACGAGATATGGAGTTTCAAGCATGAGGATGTCAAAGCAGAGTAGATGAGGAAATATCCATTCGACCTTTGAAGTTATGATCCATATGACATACATTGTGTTGTGAAGGATCACTGCATGAGAGTACAGTTCAACTGGATCAATGGGGCATTTCATTTGGTGGAGGAAGACCCATGGAGATATTTTTGAAACTTACCCAGACTCAATGAACCAGTTCGCCTCACTGTCGAATGGGTAGTGAAGCAACATGAAATAGCATCTTGGAGAGCACTAGAAGCAGCAACAATATTGGAGGTAAGCATAACAGTGCACGACATTGCTAAGAGGAAGATTGTCAACCGCATAGAGGAAGAGAAAAGATGCAAGTTCTGAGAAAATCCACTTGTGGAGAAAGAAACTATGCCTATAGAGGTAAAGGGGCAACAACACAACAAGCAAAACATAGAAAGGCAGAGAGAGAAATGGAGGATGGAGGAAATAGAGAAGGAGTTACATGAATTGAAGGAGAAACTCCAGAAGGAAGAGGATTTGCATAGACAGGAGAAGGAAGCAGAACATGAACAAGTACAATAGGGGGCACAACATGAAAAGATAGATGAAAATATGCCCGTACGGGTAATGGACTCATCAAAACAGCTGGCATCAGGTAGATAGTGTGAACCATCGTAGGAGTAGGAGTTCACTTAGAGATAGAGTGAGCACTTGAACAAATGGATACTAATATGTAGCATCAGGAGTTAGAGAAAGACATCGAGCTCATGCCTCAGCACCAAGACGTCGACCCACCAGCTTCATCGCATCTGGAGGATGAGCAAGTACCAAGTGACCAAGGAGACACTAAGATCCTTGAAGATCATCAGGAAGGAGGGATGCAAAACATATCATTCGACAAGTCTCAACATAGAGTTGTGCAATCTCATAGAGTGTCAATTCTGGAAGATTGTACATCTCCTACGTAGTTTGAAGAAAAAGTGATTGCGTCTGACGTGTGAAAATATCCAATAGCATTGGCTGATGCTACCAAAGCATATGCCAAAGGCACTAGCTTGATTGTTCACTTCTTGATAGCTGAGAATGAGTGAATGGCTAAGGAGCTACAGATGAACAAGCAAACAGTAGAGTTGGTTACAATATCTTCCCAAGAAAAATTGAAGAAGGCAATAATGGTTGAAGTATTTTCCCTTGACATAGTCATGCGGGCATTGTATTCCAAGATTGGTACCATGCATAAGGTAGTTTTCCATCTCAATGGACGGTAGCAGTGATGTGATAGAAGAGCATGTATCTTGTCAAACATGCATGTTATTGTTGATTACATCAAAACATGGATGATGAGATATAAGGGAGCCCAAATTCACTTGCCTAAGATTGTGAAGCCTAGAGTGGTTGAGCTAAAGGAATGGATCCAAAGTCACATCCAAAACTATGAGGAGCTCCCGTAGCTCATCACTAGTTTACAAGCTTGCCATGCATATTTATTCAAGAGTATGGATGTTTTGGTGCATGCACATGTGATCACATCTATTGGGACTCGCACCGACGCGAAGACAAAGGCATATGTCTGACTAGAGCTTGATTCGTACTTTGACAAGCTGATCTGCATAGCCACCATCCTAGACTTGTCAATGAGTGCAGACACAATGCATAAGTATGTTGTTCGTCCAGATGGCCTGAAGACAATGATGCGCATGATATTAGATGAGTTGTAAAAAGGAGCTAGAGAAATTTACCTGGATGCTATGGAGGCAAGAGTCAGGTTCCAGAAAGAATTCACCTTGGAGTACATGGACACCATCACAGACTACCAATCTTGGTATATGTTCACTACTATCAACCATCATGAAGATGTTGAAGAGGTGTTCTTCCAACAGTTGTCTAAGTCATAGTGATGTATTCCATGGCTTTTTCAAGCCATTTTGTCTCACATGGGTACATGTGGATTGTAATGTAACGCCTTGTCATGTGTAGGTTCAAGTGTCCATATTTGGATGTAATAGTCATAGAGTAGATGAAGAGTCATGAGGATACATGAATTGTTACAAATGGAAATCTTAAGGGCCATCCCACCCTTTGCCATAAATAGTCCCTCATAACTCATTGTAAGGTATTTTCGTCAGCCAAGATTTGATAGGAGTATCTTAGATAAAGTTTGGAGAGTACTATAATGTGCCTTGGCTTCTCCACTGTGTAGAGGTAGTATATCTCGTTGGAGGAGTAGGACGTTGTGGCTGTAACTTTTTGTTGTCGAAACTAATGGTTGCACATGGCTGTATTGTACAATTGGAACTTGCACTTCTTAATATAATAGAGCTAACACGTTTCATGAATATTTCATATTGTATCCCATCTATCTTGTTTACTCTAAAGGGTATATCTATCTGTTTACTTACACATGCATGTATGGACTATTCTATATAAGTATGTATGAATATTACAGAAATGTGTTGGTTAGTTTAACCATCACTTTGGATTGTTAGCTATCTTTCCTTCCAATTCATGATGCATCTTCACTCGTGTGTTCCCTTCCAAGCCATGTACTATCACAAGTTTCCAAGGGATGCTCTCACCCCACTCTCCATGTGTTAGAACCATTCATGCACCTTACTTGGCTTGTCGTAGCTATCACACCATTGCTACCAACAGGGACATATTACTTGCCTCTATGCAAAACTATGGTAATGACGATACCGTACAACCCACTGTTGGGATCTTATACCAAATAGTTTAAGCTACAATTGGGACTTCTTACCGGCGCGATCCCCTGACATGTTGGCAGGTCTAGCACCGTGAACATTTCTAGCACTAGAAGTTGGGCCAGATTACAAGCTATAGCCTCTTATCCTCTTTTGAACCTTTGCATATCTATCATGGAGTCTTGCACTCTCCTCCCTCCAAGATGTTTTTTGCATGTTGAGTCTGTTACCATCACGAGGGATTTTTTCGTTCTCTTGTCCACATACACGTATGTGGGTGAAGGAGAAGTGGCTTGGCATGAGTTCTTACATGACTTCCTTTCCATGCTTCAAAAGGAAGATGGATGTTCTAACAAACAAGCCAGTGTACTTCTTGCATACACACTTCGTGAAAATCCACATTGATGGCTCTGCAGCCTACAGGCTGACAGTGTGAACTCATTTGAGCACTTTTGTGATCTCATTGAAAACAATGTCTATCATTTTGATTTAGAACATATTGACCAAAAACTATTACAACAATGGAGAGCTCTGCAAGAATTTCCTATGGATTTTTGGTAGCACTTTCGTGATTTGTAGTTTCAAGCTCCAAAGAGCCAAATAAAAATTTTTATTCTTTGGGGCCAATTTGTATTGCCTTAAGAAATATGCTCATCCCAAGAAGAAGTTTTAAATCAAGCCTCGCTCAACATTCTTCAGTGATGGAATAGCGTAATCAAAGAGGGACATGGTCACTATGACATGTTAATGTCCTCCATCCTGTCATCAAGCAACTCCACCACTGCAGAGTGATGTGGGAGATCATGCTCACACATCTGTTCAAATGTTACATCCTCCCAACGTCATTCCGCTTAATTTTGGTGTAGATTTGGTTGTTAGTACATCAAGTTTCCATATGCATTTTTTTACCACAACCTCCGTCTTTGTACTCGATTATTTCTCCGGATAACACTATCTTGTGTTCTTTCATTCTGGAAACTACGCTAGTTGTGAACAAGGATCAAGTCTTCGACAGAGTCGGTGTTGCACAACCAACATGTGCTATCATTCATGAAGAGTATGACTGGGAGCTTGAGCATCAATAGTCAACAAAGGATGACTCCCTTCAGTATGAGCCTCCTCCGTTCTTTCCTGACATCTTGTTTATCCTACCATCCATGATTTTGCATGTGTATGTTCATCTATGGATGCACCCATTATTGATCACTCAAAGGACACACTAGATGTCAGTCCATCATCTAAAAACAAAGAGGATAAGTTATTCATTGAAAATCAACTTTACGATTTATCTTCCTTTTCCGGAAACACAAAGGATGAATTTGTCCACTTTTCATATACCACTCTATTTGATTTATATGATCATGATGATGCCGATGAAATCATTGATTTTTTTGATCGTGGCTGTCACGATCGATTTACTCTGATATTCAATCACGATCATGATTATATTGCAATTTATGTTTCAAAGCCACTGGTTTAGGATGATCTATCTAACGATGAAGTCGAAAGATCCCAAACTATCAAGGCACTTCAACCTAATCTAATGGCTATGTCAAGCCCTCACTATCATGAGGTTGGTTTCACTTTCGATGAGGAAATTGTTGAGACCCCCAAGGCTCCTGATCACTCATCTGTATGCATTGAATATCAATCTCACACATAGATCATACATCCTTCACTTGAACTACACAATCTCATCACTCATGCATAGAGGAATTTTACACTACAAGCACATGTGCATGACGCAAGTTGTATTTGTTTCTTTTGTTTTCTTTGATGCCATAGTAAAGAGTATGCATATGCTTCAAAGATGCAAGAAGTGTCGCACAACACCGTGACAAGTCCATGGACCACATATCATGTACTTGCACTCACTTATGTCCCGTGGACACTTTTAAACATGAAGTGTGTTTTTCTTCATTGTTATATCCTTCTTGTTTGCTGGTTTGCACAACCGGGTTGCTAGCGGAACAAGCCTTCACCAACATGGGTTAACCAATGCACTAATGGCTACATTTGAAATATCACTTCACGTGATTAGGCCCATGAACCATTAGCTTAGGAATAGGAGTAGTGTTTTCTTTTAGCTTTTTTTCTTGCATGCTTGTTTTCTTTCTTTCTTTGCATGTTTGTTTGTTTGCTTGCTTGTCCTTTTACTCACTTTTCTTTCACATTTACTTTTTCTTCCACTTTTCTTTGTTGTTTGTTTGCTCATTTTATTGTAGGCTAGTTTCACATGAAACCATTTGTAACTCTTGAAACAAGCTAGGTAAAGTACAAGAGGCCTTGTGAAGCTATTACTACTCGGTTATTTGGCATCCTACCTTTGTGTGAAGAACTTGCTAATTTTTGTCTGTGATACATCAATGGAAATTTCATATTTTTTTATGTGAACCTTAGTGAAAGCACAGTGCTTGCACATTAACTAGTGCCACCTGCTCTAGTCAGTGGGTTTTTGGTTAACCGTTGTCAGATCCGTCAAGTAGAGTAAGTTGAGGAGGAAAACCTTAACAGGAATGTCAAAGGTATATAATAAACTACTTATCTGAAGAAACAACCTCTTCTGTTCTGAATAAGTCGGGATCCCTCTTTTGCCTCTTAAATGAATAAGTGCTATGCATAGTTATGAAAAAATGAAAAAAAAAAAAAGTAAAAAATGAAAAATGAATAAGGTGAAAGAAGATAAAGATTTCTTGTACAGAGGGGTGATGTAAGTAACTCCATCGGGGTAGCGACCAGGCTTGCTGGCAGTAAAGTGATGTTTGTGTTCCTGTCTGTCGCGGTACTGTCTAGGCCTATTAACAGCAGAGCAACACCAGAGATGAAACTAAGATTATGATGACTATATGGATTTTGCACCAATATACCCCTCAACCCCAATCGAAACAACTGTGTTTCCTTGGCTTGGAATGTGTTTCAATTGACTAAGATCCTGGCAGAGCTTACATATTACAATCAAGCAAGTGTGAAAACCAATATGAACTTAGAACTAAACAATACCTCCAGAGGTGTTAGACTTTCTTTTCACAAACAAGGTCCATTCAGAGAGCTAGAGTTCTACCAGTGTGTTGCTAAGTTTTGTAGCGGCTACAAACTCCCTTTAAAATTTTTGTTTAGCTTCATTTTGGAGCCTACCTACCAATATTTCACATGAGCATGTCTTTCCTTGTCAAGTACACAAACTTCAGTGATTTTCTTGTAGAATGATAGCCTGTCCATGAGATCTTCTGGCATCCCCCTCACAAGCTATTTCTCCATACTTGGTCCAGTTGAAGGCTAAGTAGCTTCTTCAATAAATTTGACAATTTTGGAGGGGAACCATCCTTCCCTATAGAAATCCCACAATTTTGTGTGACATCCAACTAGGCGCCAGAATTGCGCAAATCTGTGAGTCAAGCTTCATTGAGAAAATTGTACAATTCCTCCCAAGAGGACTGCTTAGCCCAGAAATTGCACATTCATTGGTAGTAGTTATCTGGTCTGTCTAGAAATTACACAAATCTTCTGGGTAGCCAGCTTCGCTCCATCGCAAAAATGTGCATTTTTTCCTCCCAACTGAGCAGACTGTTGCATGTGCAGTCGAATTAACCGGTTCCACCTGGGACCAAGAAAACTTGACTTGTATGCATGGGCTGATTTTTCTAGAAATATAAAAAGCAACATGAAAAAATCATCCATAGATATTAGGGAGCAAGTTTTAGTAGCTGGAGGTTGCATGAAAAGATCATTTTAGAATCCTTCATCCAAATCTCACTTTTTCCTAGATTTGTGGCATGCGTGTCATGAGGCTCAAACTTATTTATTCGACACGTCAGAGATTATTTCTTCACATTGATCTTGCAGCTATGACATCCCATAGCACATCCAAGAGTCTTCAACACATCCAACTCAACTATTCACAGGTAAGTTGGCTTAACTTCTCTTTTACAACATTTCTATCTCTTTTTGTGTTTTCGCTTGTGTGAGTCGTGTTTGCTTGATTTATGTGAATGCTTGTTGTTGATTACATGTATAATAGCTTGTACTAGCACCATTTTCATTTTCGTTAGAATCTCATTGTTGTCGCATGCATGAGTATGTTTTTCATGAACAATCACCAATTCGGCAAATCGCTTCACCCACATGCATATTGTTCTTTTTTCTAAATATTTCATTCACTTTTTGCATGCATGATCATTCACTTCTTATTACATCAGCATCACCATGCATTCACAATCACATTTGCCTGCAGTTTCCTGTCGGTGAGTTTGGGTAGCCTTGGCCTTGACTCTGCCTTACCAAGACAACATTGCACAATCTGCAGAGGGAAGGCTTTGTCTTCCTCTCAGCAAATGTACATTTCTACCCAATGGTTATCCTCGAGTATTGCATTGTGAAATTATGAGGGACAATGATTGTTCGCCTAGAAAATTGTGCAATGCAGTCACCGAGCATGCAACCACTACCAGCTAAAATTGTGCATTGCACAATTCTAGCAGCCAAAAGGCTAGCCTAGATTGTGCATTATGCAATTTTAACACCTAGCCAACCTCCCCAGATAGCCTATACTTCCTTTTGAATAATACTGGTACCTAGTCTCCCATTGTCCTAGAAGAAATTGTGCAATCCTTGCCAGTCAATTCTCAGATATGTCGCATGTCGTTCCTAAAATTTGCTTTGGTTTTCAGTGACCAATTTCTTGCCATACTTATCGCTTTGTCACCAAATCTAGCAAGTTTTCATCTGCCTCTTAGCAGTTCAGGATGAATGGCCTCCAAGAGAGCAAGATCAAAGGTCATTGACAGAAGTGCAACTCAAGAAGCAGTTGAGTTAGTGTCTACAAGTGTGCCAATCTATGAAGACACCATGTTGATTCTAAGCAAGGACATTATGGTGAAATGGAAGGAGGTCAATGATGCATTTTCAGGAACATTTGGGAATACCTCGAAGATTTCCAAGTCTATTTGGACATCCATAAGTCTGAATTGTACCTGATTACATGTAGGTATCCCGTGGATCCATGCATGGACATGATACGTTGGATCATCTCACGCACTGATCTAGAGACGATGACATTGAGTAGTGTCAACAAGATGAATATTTTTACCTTAAGCACACACTATTATAATGAGATTTATCAAATGTTGGAGCCCATGATGATCATGGAGACACCCTTCAGCTTACCTAGCAATAATGCCAACTCCATAGATATCTTGAAGAACTGGGTAAAGGAGCTGGCCAATTCAGGATGACACTCAACCAAATCTACAAGAGGAAGATATTGTGGAAGGCGTATCAATAGTTGGTCATCTTTGCATGTTGACTGTATGGCAAAGAAAGCATGGAAACTTTCCCATAGAGTTGGTTGATCGTGTTGGACCACCTAGCCAAAGAAGGTAAAGCATGCAACTAGTCTGACATGTTGGCTCATCAACTAATGGAACAAGTAACAAGGGCGCAACATCGACCCAAAGGTCTGCAAGAAGAAATTCACATGTCCTCCTATATCTTCGATGCAATTTGTGCATGTCAGGAGTTCTCAAGTTTGAAGTGGGCATGGACACTGACAAATATTGTTGTGGACACTTATTGTAATATGTTTTCCGAATGCATCTTGAGAGGAGTTATCAAACAACTATCCAATCATTTTTTCAACCGATTTACAAGATGATATTCGAACACGATCCACCCTCCATGTCGAAGGCGACAATGGAGGCAGTATTTGATATAGAATATTGGTATTCCTCACCATCCGACACCTTCATACGAATGTAGTGCGCAGAGAAGCCTCTGCATGTTCTATCAATGTTTGGCTTGGACAAACTTGTCATGCAGGAAGTATCAGATCACATATTGATAGGATTGAAAGCTAGGCTACACCGGAAGAAGAAGATAGCTTGGCCCACTCTTTTCTTGCAGATCGATATATACGAGATATGGAGTTTCAAGGACATGGATGTTGAAGCAAAGAAGATGAAGAAATATCCATTCGACCTCGAAAGTTATAATACATATGACCCACATTTTCTTGTGAAAGATCACTGCACGAGAGTACAGTTCAACAGGATCAGCGGGGCATTTCATTGGGTGGGGGAACACCCATGGAGATATTGTTACAACTTCTGTAGACACAATGAACCAGTCGACCTTATTGTGGAATGAGTAGAAAAGCAACATGAAGCACCATCCTGGAGAGCACCAGAAGTAGCAGCAGAGGTAAACATACCAGTTTGCGACAAGGGAAAGAGGAAGATTGTCGATCACATGGAGGAAGAGAAAAGTTGCAAGTTATGAGAAACTCCACTTGTCGAGAAAGCATCTATGGCTATAGAGGCAAAGAGGTAACAATGTGATAAGTGAAACTCACAAAAGCAGAGAGAGAAATGAAGGATGGAGGAAACAAAAAAGGAGTTTCATTAGTTGAAGGAGCAACTCTGAAAGGAGCAGGATCTGCACAGATATGAGAAGGAAGCACAACAGGAGAAGGTACAACATGGGACACAACATGTACATATAGATGAAGCTGCACCTGTATAGGTAGTGGACTCATCAGAATAGCTAGCATCAAGCGGACAGGGTGAACCATTGTAGGAGCAGGTTTTCACTCAGGAGATAGAGTGAGTTCTTGATTAAATGGATATGGATATGGAGCAACAAGAGTTAGAGCGAGAAATTGACCTCATGCCTCACCACCGAAAGGTTGACCCACCATCTTAACCACTTCCAAAAGATGGGCAAGTCCCAAGGGACCAAGGAGACAGTGAGATCCTTAGAGATTAGTTGGAAGGAGAGATGCACAACATCTCATTCGACAAGTCTCAACACAGAGTTGTGAAATCTCATAGAGTGTCACGTTCAGAAGATCATACCTCTCCTACACAGTTTGAAGAATGGGTCGTTTTGTCTCACATGTGCAAGCATCTAGCAACATTGGCTAATGCTACCAGAGGATATGTCTAAGCCACTAGCTTGAGTGTTTTCTTCTTGATAGCTAAGAATGAGTGAATGGCTAAGGAGCTATAGATGCCCAAGCAAGGAGGATAGTTATTTGCAGACTCCGCCCGAGCAGAATTGAAGAAGGAAATACTAGATGAAGTATTGTCCCTCGACACTGTCATGTTGGCATTGTATTATGAATTTGGTACCATGTATAATGTAGTCATCCATCTCAATGAATGACAAGAATGATGTTCTAGAAGAGAACGTATCTTGTTGAATATGTGTGCTATTGTTGATTACATGCAAACATGGATGATGAGATACAAGGGAGCCCCGCTTCACTTTCCTAACATGATGAATCCTAGAGTGGTCAAGCTAAAGGCACGCATCAGGAGACAAATCCAGAATTATGAGGAGCTCCCATAGCTCATCACCAGTCTACATGCTTCCCATGCACATGTATTCAAGAGTATGGATGTTGTGGTGCAGGCACATGCGACCCCATCTATTGGGACTCTCACCCAGGTGAAGACAAAGGCACAGGTCCAAATAGAGCTTGACTAATAGTATCTGACAAGATGATGTGCATAGCCACTAGCCCAGACTTGTCAATCAATGTAGACACCATGCACAAGTATGTTGTTGGTCGAGTCACACTAATGACAATGATGCACATGCTATTAGATGAGTTGGATAGAAGAGCCAGAGCAGTGTACTCGCATGCTATGGAGACAAGAGTCATGTTCCAAAAATATGTCACCTAGGAGTACATGGACACCATTGTGGACTACCGAGCTTAGCATTGGTTCGCTACTATCAACCACCATGACGATGTCAAAGAGCTGGTATTCTAACAATTATCCGAGCCATAGTGATGTCTTGCATGTCTTTCTCAAGCCATTTTGTCTCACATGGGTACATGTGCATTATAATGTAACGTCTTACCAACTTAAGCTCAAGTGTCGATAGTTGGATGTAATAGTCATAGAGTAGATGAAGAGTCATGAGGGTAGATGAACTATCACAAAGCGGAATTTTAAGGGCCATCCCACCCTTTTCTATAAATAGTCCCTCATAACTAATTGTAAAGGCTTTTGGTTAGCCAAGATTTGATAGGAGTATCTTAGATAAATCTTGCACAATATTGTAACACACCTTTGGCTTCTCCACTACGTAGAGCTATTACATCTCTTTGGAGGAGCAGCTGGTTGTGGCTCTAAAACTCTATTGTCAAAACTATTGGTTGGACATGGATGTATTATATGACTAGAACTTACACTTCTTAATATAACAGAGCCAACACATTTCATGCATATGTCATATTATATCCCATGTATCTTGTTTACTCTAAATGGTATATGTATCTGTTTACTTACACATGAATGTATGGACTATTTTGTATAAGTATATACGAATCTTACTAAAATGTGTTGATTGGTTTAACCATCACTTTTGATTGTTAGCTAACTTGCTTTCAAGTTTGTGATGCATCTTCACTCGTGTGTTCCCTTCCAAGCCGTGTGCTATCACATGCTTTCAAGGGGTGCACTCACCCCACTCTCCATGTGTTAAAATTATTCATGTACCTTCCTTAACTCACCGCAACTATGACACCCTTGCTACCAATAGGGACATCTTACTTGCCTATGTGAAAAACTACGATTAGGGCGATACCATGCGACCTACTGTTGGGACTCCTACACCAAACGATGTGAGGTCTAATTGCGACTTCTTACCAAGAAGATCCCCTGACATGTTGGCAGGTCCAACACCATCAACATGATGATATGATGGGTTCTATTTTACTTCGTTAATCTAGATTGTCGAATGGTTTCAAAAGTGAGTGAGGTGGTTTATGAAATAAAGAACACAAGTCCTAGGAATCCCTATACTAGAGAATGTGGGAT
Source organism: Pinus taeda (assembly GCA_000404065.3). NCBI lineage: Eukaryota > Viridiplantae > Streptophyta > Pinopsida > Pinales > Pinaceae > Pinus > Pinus taeda. Next base: position 46,788 of record APFE030978000.1, read on the forward strand.
TAATGTACATATGGATTTTGTGTACCTTGGCAGGCCTAGGAATCCTTGACTAGTGAATGGTGAGATATACAGTAAATCCTAGATGTGTGTGCCTTTGATTAGGCCTAGGAATCCCCGATCGATGAATGGTGGGATATGTTAAATACTAGAGGATGGAGTCTTGATTAGGCATGGAAATCCTAGACCTTTGGCTGGTAGGATATATGGTAAAGCCTAGAGACTAGGAGACATGAAAATTCCACACAGTGTAGGTGGATAGGTCTGAAGCCATCTAGGATTGTCTAGGGCCTAGTGATCTAGTGGGGATTGTAGTAAGCCTTGGTTATATTGATGAGGGTTGAGATTTTTTTCCCTCAGGAAGCCCTGGTTGGTATTTTTGTGAGTCCAAAAGTCATTGCTTGGAATATGGCATGGGGATGATTAGGTGAAAGAGATATTTGGTTCAACAAATCTATTGTCAAGTGGTACATGGAAATCCCAAACTTGGTTGGATTATGAATTCATTAATAAGAGATCCTTATCATTTTTTATTTCATATGTAAATGTATTTTTTCACATGTGGTTTTTATGGATGTTATATGATTGATATATCTCCAGTTATTTTCTAGTTATAAGCATCATTTTATGACAAATATTAGTCATGTCTCTTATCATGTTTTTGTTAATTAAAGAACGAATGATGAATGTATGACCTAATGGATTGTAATGAAACTATTGTGAGAATGAACTAGACCTTCTTGGTGATTTTAAAATAAGTATCAAACCCCTATATTCAGATGTGTAGTTATGACCCATAGATTTCACATTCGTGGTATATTTGGCAGAATGTTTGTCATGGCTAGGCCTTGTTAGGTCAGGTTCCTATCTAATACTTCTATGGAAGGATTGTTCCTTGTGTCATACATTGTTTTGAAAAGTTTTGTTAAGTTTAGGGCAGGGATCTGGATCCCAGCGTGAAAACGTGGCTTAAATCTCGCAGTCATAGGAACAGAACTAGGTGAAAAAGACTATAGTCGCTCCCTTGTAGGAATCACGTATGCAACTTGAGGGTTTTATTTCAAATTACGTAGTGTTGTGTCAATGTCTAGGAGATCAAGGCACTGAAAAAAGAAGAAACAGTAAATAGTTTAGGGTCTAGGCATGTCGAAGGGTTGTTTAACCATTCAGGGTCCTATAGCACATAATGAGGAAGTCATTAGGATTTTTATTTGGGAATTCCACTTCCTTAACATGATATAGGAGGTTGAATCATATCATAGTAACTCTTTTTCACATGTTTACTTTGGTAGGATGGATACCTAGGTAAATGTGGGAGGAGGGCATTACAAAAGAGATATATCCAAAATGTGGGGATGGCAGGTACCGTAACTCAAAAAAATGGGTAAATCACATGGTACTCCTCATAAGGTATTGATGAACATGCCTATAATCCCAAGGATTCAAATCCTCTTTCATTGGAAAGAATTAGCTATGTTGCATAGATGGCAAGCCCCACACAGATGTGAGTTAGGAGTTATGTGAATCCCAACATATTTAGTAACCATGAAGCATATAAAGGATGCATGGCCTGAAAAAATCAGGGGTGAAGTACAAAGTCTACAATTCAGCATAGACATGGATGGTGTCAACCCATGTTCCCTCCAAAACACCAAATATAATATTTGGCCTATAGTAGTGATCAATAAATATACCCCCCATGGTTTTCCATGAGGAATGAACATCTTGTGTTGGTTGTCATAGTCTATGCTAGAAGATAAGTGAAAGATATGGATGTCAACTTACAACCATTGGTAGGTAAATTGAAGGAATTATGGGAACGTATACATGTGTATGATATATCAAGACCCATCACAAGATAGAGTAGTTTTACATTGTATGGAATATGTTCTTACACCATACATGATTATCCAGGCTTAAGAGTTTGCTCTGATAAATTACATTTTTGTTTATTTGTTTATATACATAAGAATATTATTTTCCATATTAATGTAATTCACTATAGATGTTCTCGTTTTGATGGTCACTAAAGTGTCGGCCTGTTTACAATAATTTTGTAGCTATTCTAACAAAAGGGTATCATGCATGTAAATATTGTGGACCTTCTTTGAAATCTATGTGGTCTGACCACCTATGAAATCTAGTATACAACTACTCTAGGGTATTCCTCCCAGAAGAACACCCTTACAGAAGAGAAGCATCCACTTTCAATGGTAAACGAAAGAAAACCTAAAGGACTATAGTAATGGCACTAGTTGAATGGTTTAGAGCACATGAGAGAGAGAAGGGGAAGGAGTTTCTAGATTTTTTTTATTCAAATGGGGAACTTGTGTTCGATGATCCAGAATTCTTCGAAACCTATGTTGAGAAATCTCCTATGGGGATGAAATGGAAATATATATTTTATGAGCCCCCATATTGGGATCATCTTAATATTATCCATTTACTAGATCTGATACATATATTTAAAAATGTTTCATCTTCTTTATGGAGGCACATATCATTGAAGTAAAGTGACACATTGACTGCTAGGAGAGATCTTATTTCTTCAAAAGCTAAAAAGAAACATTGGCCAAGACAAGAAACTAGAGGAGAGATTTCTCCTTCTTGGTATTTCAAAGAAGGCAATGTCCCATGGATTTTAAAGAAATATGATCTTTCTTTGGAAAAGGAAGTTATAATAAGTGTGAGGGTGCCTTCTTTATACAGGTCTTCACTATGACATTGCATCTCTATGGAATACCATTTTTTGGGGTTGAAATCGCATGACCATTTAAATTTTATAGGAGTACGTATGTCAAAAACATAAATTTTTTTATTTTTATTTTATTTTTATGTAATGTTGTATTTTACAACTAATTTTTTTATAATGTATTATTTAATGTGTAGTATCACTATCCTCTTCTCATGCATGGGTGTGTAAACCATGACTTCCCCCAAGACCTACAACATACCATATCTAAATTATTTGCATTTTCGTGTTGGATCACATCAAAGGAGATTCATATGGACAACATTCCACAGTGGCATCATGAGATAGTTGAGATTGTTTATATGTTTGAGAAGGAATTACTCAGGAGTTTCATGGACTTGCAAGTTCCTATTTTAATTCACCTGGTAGATGAGGTTGAATTAGATGGGTTGGCCTCTTTTCATTGGATGTTATTCTTAGAGAGGTACGTGAATAAAATGAAAGGTTTTGTTTGAGAAATGGAAAAGGCTTAGGGGTTTATGGCAGAAGGTTATATATTGTATGATTCTTTCTATTATGCTAGTGAGCACATCAAGAATATCGAAATCACACCAAGTGCTACGATTTTGAATGACGAAAGGTATGAAGGAAAGAGAGAAGTAGAGGTTCTTGAATTGAATGGAAATATGAAATTTAGAAATCGAAGTCATAAAAAAATTCATTCTTTAAAACATGGAAGTGACACAATCGTGAGTCACATTTTACAAAACAAATAGGAGGAAATGGGATAGTGATAGGAAAGAATTTAAATGATTGAATGGTAGAAGAGTTCTTTATCATCATAATTTAAAAGAAAATATGCGAATACCATGCATTAATAGTTAGGTTGTTGAATAAGTCAAATAGAAATATAGTGCATCTCATCATTACCCGCATGCTAAGGACGATGAACTAAACATAGGGATTGGGTGCAACAACTCGATAACTATAATATCTTTCTATATAAGTTTAACTTCATAATGCACCTTCGAATTCTAACATCTATATCTATTTTATATTTTTAATTATGTCTAGGATATTAGATACATGACACTGTAATTTTTTTACTTTTTTATAGGTGCAGTTGTTCCCATCTATGTGGGAATATGTTCATAAGTTTTGCATGGAGGTAGTCTATGATGGATGCATGACACATTACTATGTAGTGGAATTCAAGTTCAACCTATTCGTGCTAGTGACTGCAATCAAAACCTAATGTAGGGGACATTATGTTACAATGGAAAGATACAAGAGATAATTCAAGTGGAATTGTCTTCATTCCAATGTGTTATTTTTAGGTGGAATTGGTGGGACACCTTTGATAAGAATAATGTAAAGGAAGATCGTGATAGTGGGTTGATATCTATCAACTCTTGAAAGATGTGGAATGAAGCTAGGGAGCCTTATGGTTTCCAAAAACACTACAACCATGTGTTTTTTTACCCATATGTGTTGGATAGGGATTGGTGGTTGGTATTAAGACACATCCCTAGATCAAAACAATTTTTGATAATAACAATGTTATCATGCAAAAGAAAGGAAGATAATCACTGTGTTATTTCAAAATTTATAATATTGTTGTATGTTTTTGTTTTCTTTATTTTGCTAATTATATTGTTTTTTTATTTGTCTTGTTAATATTAATTGGTAACATTCACAAAATTTTTTACATGCTTTTTTGCAATGGAAACATGTTTACACTTAAAACTAAGTATTTTCAATTGTGTACAATATCTATGATAATAAAGATTCAAGGCCACAATCCTTCTCCAATGGGAAAATGAGAAGAAAATAGTGAAACTAGAAATAACATTGAATATTTAGTCTCGATTTAGATACTTATTGGTTTATTAATAAATTCGCATGTTTTTTCTTTATGTTTAGTTCAAATTGAATATAAATCATCATGTAGTGATAACTCTATGGGTACTTTAAGAATGAAAAAAATTTCGCATGTTTTTTCTTTATGGTTAGCTCAAATTGAATATAAATCATCATGTAGTGATAACTCTATCGGTACTTTAACAATGAAAAAAAAAGTGTATTCATATGTAAGATTAAATTATTGACCTGAGAGATAGGATTGTTAACACCCAGGTTGTTCCCTATGACTCACAAAGGAATGTGGCCAGGGTAACCACTAACCAAGCTTTGGATTATAGATCCTAGCCTATCTATAATCAGAGAGGGCTCTCTCTTTAAGTTTGGGCTCTGTTTTGTGAAAATTTTAGGCTAATTATAAGTTTTAGTTTTTTGTTTCAGACTTTGGTTGTGAACTGTTGTTGTGAGAAGGGCATGAAATGTGTGAAAGATACTAATCCATTGGGTATGTGGAGTCAGAAATCTGAGACAGTCCTGGTGCCTGTGATGGAGAAAGTTTTACTACAAGGCTAGATGGCTATTCTTAATATAAATTTCTGATTAGTGAGTGAAACAATGGTGAATGGAATTACCGACAGTGTGATAACAATTTGAACAACAATTTCTACTTAGTAGCATACATGAATTACTAAATAGTAACTGTGAAATATTCAAGGCTTATTGGAGCAGTTAAGAATTCCAATTTAAACAGCTGAAGTTATAGAAAACATTTATAGTGAAGATAGATTGAGATCAGGGTGTCTCCATGGAAAAATCCTGAGCTATTCTTTTTCTTTCTTCCTATTATTTAGAACAACATATGGGAGATGTGATCTTAAACAAATAAAAAAATTTAACAGAGATAGAGAACACTTATTATATTAAGCCATAGCACTAGAATCCTGTAGCATTCAATGGTTCCAGCAAAGCATGCATCAGTAAGACCCAATTCCTGTAAACTCCAAGCTTTAATTATATCATCCTTCAGAAATTACAGCCGAGTTCTCATTTCTTCATAAGAGAAAAACAATACACCAACCCCTTGAAAATTTATGCGAGGGGGAATATATACAATAGGTTTTACAAAATATCTAAATGCTGAGTCATTTGATAGATTAACTACACTCACCAACTTTACAAAATAGCAGATAAGAAAGTTATTGCTACTCTAAATGTAAGATAAATGGTCTTTAATTATGACAGAAATCTTCTTGACCTTTGGAGGACACTGAGTCGGTTGAGCATTCTGCTTTAATGTTGAATGATGTGTCTTTATACTCTGTCATGCTGTAGCTTTCTTGGCCCTGTTACCTGTAGCTGTCATTGTCGCTTTTGGTGGCCGAATCTTCCTGCTGAGTTAGCTCATTCCACTTTTTCCATTCATAGTGTATGCATCACACTTTCTGAATATGATGACTTATATATTTCGATGACAAAACTTTGATGTAAACCACCTGCTTATAGTAATAACTGTATCATTGAGGTCCACCATTCCTGTGTAGGCAATTGATGCCTCAAAATTGCATCTAAGGTCTCATCTGCCGCTATGTATTTGTAGAAGTTTGGAGGCACTTCAAACAAATGGCTGATCTCATTCATAATAAAAAACAAGTTCTCTATTCTGTCATAGAGACTTTGCCCAGATGCTGGCCCTGTTACCTGTGAGGTGCTTGATCCTTGACTGATCTGATTGGTGGCAAATGTGTTCACCCTTTTTGCATAAACCTCATGTGATAGCAGTCTCCCTGCACTGTTCAGCAAGCTAGGAAGACCTCTACCCTGTAATGTTGCAAACTTGTCCATGAATTTGTTGACCTCTGTTTGCATGTCCTGGCTTCTTCTATCCAATGTCTGCACTAGGCTTTTCAATGTGAGAACCCTCTTTATCAGCTGGATAGTTTCTGTTCTGTTGGAGATCCCAATTGCTTCCAGCTGAGGACCTATCCGGTTATTAAGCACATTAATCATTATTCTGGCTATCTCAGGCATACTGCCTAGAGATGTCCTTGCTCTATGGACTTCCTTCTGTGCCTTGCCTATGAGCTCCATTTTCTCATGGATAGTCTCAATGTATTCCCACTGATCCGTTATTGATTGGCCAATGTGGGTCCACAAAACTGTCCTGATCTCAGCCAGCACTTTGTCAAGGGTGAGTTCTTTCTCCAGCTCCTTTATCTTCTCTTTGAGAGATTTTATTTCTCTCCCTTTCTCAGCCACATTCTGCTTGGATTTGTCATATTTTTCCTTCATCTTAGCCAAATTCTCCTTCGCTCCATTCAGCTCTGTCATCTGGGCTTCGAGGACCTTGATATCACTCATCAATTTCTACATATCGAGGCTCGGAGCCTGCTCTGAAGTTGGTGCTAGTGCTGATGTTGATGTTGATGGCGCTGCTTGCTCTGTAGGACGAGCGGTAGTCTGTGGGGACTCCTCAAGGTTTATGACCTCTAGAGGGGGTTGAGAAGTCTGGCCTCCCTCTTTCTGCTGTAGGGAGCCGCCTGCAGTGCAGCCTCTATGTCCTCCAATTTCCCTTCTGTCTTCACTAGCTGTTTGTGCAGTGCTACCAGCAATGTAGCTACCTCTTGGTCTTGTCTTTGCTGAGAAACCTCTTCTGTTTGAGGGTGAATGGTTGCTGGGAGCTTCACCTTTTTTCTTAGGGCTGCAAGGTCTGCATCTCTTATCTTCAACAACATTTGTATGGCCTTTGGATCCTTGGGGTCATGCCCAAGCTCTATGATTATGTCCTCCAAAGACCTGATCCTGTTGTCTTTGGCCTGAGAGGATGCCTTCTCCAAATCAAGTTGGGCAACTGTATTATTTAGGCTGTTTTCAAACCTATTAGCCAACAATGTTTTATCTGCCAATGTTGCATAGACCATCTCACCCGTTTGCTTGTGAAGTTCTATTTGGTCCATAGGGTGGATGTCCTTTGCAAGAACCTCAAGGTTGGTTCTTATATAGTCTGCAGCTGACTGTGGCTGCAGCATAGTGGGCATGAAATGACTCATGGTCATTTTCCCTTCTGTGATGTCATAGGCTGACATAAGCCTCTATTGATTGGTAGGGGCCATCTTTAGCAACTGGTTGTAGATTTGGAGCCTGAGTGGCTCATTTCTCCTTTTGATATCAATAAATTGTTGCTTGATGCCTGCCTCTGCTCTCATCTGCTAACTTGAGGAGATGACCTCTCCTCCAAGGGTTCTCTCTTGTTCCTGCTGAAAGGAACTGGCAGATGCCTCCATGCTCGGTGGGCCCATGCCCAATGATTGCCCCATGGGCATTTCTTCTTCGGAGAGGGGATTCAATCTGTGTCTTTTCTCCCCTTGATTTGTGGATGTGGTGAGGGGAGTCTCTTACTCTCTATCCCTCTTCTTTCCCTTTTCGTTTTTTTATGGAGTTTGCAACACTAAGGCCTCCACTGTATTTTCTTGCCCAGAAGGCATATTTTCTTGAGCCTGTTGCTCAGTAGGTGTTGGAGCTTCAGCCATTTGTTCTTGCTGCATAGGCTGCCCCTCTTCTTGATGTTTTTCTTGCTGTTCTACCTCCTTTTCTACTTGATGTTCTATTTGCTGCTATGTTCTAGGAGGTGGCTGTTCCTGCTCCACCTGTTTGCCTTTATCTTTGTTTGATTCCTGTTGGGCAATTCCGGTTGCTTGCTGTTGGGCTGTGGAAGATGAGGTAGCTGCTCCAATTTGCCTTTGACAGGAGGAAGAAACCTGTCCACAAGTTTCCAAGACAGCCTCTTTTTCAAGATTCTTCGCTTCTCTTTGTAGCATTTTCTCTCTACCAATTGGCTCTTCTAGGGTGCCCTCTTTCCAGCTTAAATCATTGGCATACTGCTCAATATGAGGCAGTTTCACGTGAGCGTAGCCACCCAATTTGTATTTTATCCTCCTGAGGGAAATGAAATGATTAGTGTCATAAGGCACCCATTTGAAGCTCGTTTGTAGTCTGAGGGTCTCTAGGATCAAGCCAGCTTCCTTCCATCCTTCCTCTCTTTTATTGTATAGAAAAGGGCCTAGCTGATTTCTCACCTTTAGTTGCACCTTCTTGTTTTTACTTTCGAAATGGACAAAGTATGCATTTCCAAACTGCCTAAAGTACTCTAGGGCGAAGAGTCTCATAGGGACATATCTTGGCAGCCTATAAGGACTCAACTCACAGCCATATATTCTGATCACTATGTGGTGTTGGTAAAAGTAGCAATCACCAATGTTGTAGGCCTTTGAGAGGTGAAGAATTCTTTGCATTTCCTCTGTCAATCTGGGAGGAGGGACACCCAATAACAAGGTCATAGATGGATGGATGAAAAGGTCAATGAATTCACAGTAGGTGTAAGGTGAATAAGCTAAAAGATGACATACTGAAGACCAAAACACTGCAGACCTTGGGCTTCCCTGGGCATTTAGCTTCTTGAGAGGGATAGGGAAGGCATCAGTCTGATAAAACAAGAATAAATGATATATATACCTAGTGTATTTAAACACCTTTTCCCTTTCTAGATTCATCAATTATTCATGAATCTTATTGGCAATGAATGTGGCAAAATCATAATGCACAGCAGGAGGCATTCCAGGGGAGAAAATGGACAGCATGGCCATAATGGTTTCCTCCACATCCTCATATGTCCCATAACCCAGGATGTAACTGATCAAATCTACCAGCATTTTGCCCAGTTCATTAAGATATTGATAAGCTATAGGAAGGGTGGTGCTCATAGCTTCAAATTGTGGCTGGATAAACAACTGATTAATCTTGGCAATCTGAGCACTGGAAAACTTCCCCCTTTCGTTATCAAGTCATGGATGGAGAGAGGAGTTAGGGGCTTTGTAGTGTGAAAGTGCAGCATTTCATTGATGGCCTCAGGGGTGATATGGAACAATACTGAGCCTGAGGGGCTGAGAACGGCTCTCTGACAGGGGTCATAGATAGAACGGCATTGATTTATCAAGTCTGGGAGGACATTGACTTGAGGAAGGTTGTAAATGGGTAGGTTGGAGTCCCAAATTCCTAAGGTATCAGCTCCACTAAGATATTTGGATTTTAACTCATTTAGCAGGTGAATATTGAATTTGGAGGTCATGGAAGTGCAGTCTAGCATCTGGTAATCTCTATCACCCAGGGCCTTCCACTCTAGCTCTCTGTGTGGGGCATTCAGAGGCTGAAAATTCAAGGCTACTGGTGATTCCATGGCTGGGTAGTACTTGTGAGTTTGTACTGGAACTGGTTTCCGTGGGAAGGAGAACACAGAGGGCTAATTTTGCAAAAGTAAAGCCAATTGTAAGGGTAAATGAGGCAACTATGGTGACAATGGTGTAGAATGCTCAAAGGGAGTTAATTTGAGGGACTGTAGGGACTGGAAACACTATTTTCCCGGTGAATTCTACCTTTCAGGTTTTCAGTCCACGAATGCGCGGACAGAGTGGGAATTTAGAAAAAGCTGACTATATATGGGTTCAGCAGGTGAATTTTGACCCTGCAATTGTAAAGGAATGCTGGTTTGTCGAGAATTTACTGGTAAGTACAGGTTGCCTTACTCTTGTTAATTAAATTCTGGAGAATTATGGACATAAGCAAGCTCTGAGGGGATTCTTTGGGTAAATACCTGGTGAATTGTCGGCAATGGTCACAAATGCAGGAAGGTGGGAGGCGGCAGCGTCCTTCAGGTTGATTTTTGTAGGTTGGAGACAGGTGGTCGTAAATTAGATGCAGAGGTGAGCAACAGTTCAATTTGGCAAAAGTGATAAAAACGCGAAATTTTGGCTAAATATAGACTTTTTGGGTTATTGGCGCGTTTTTGGATGACGTCAACATGACGTCATCAGGTGGGGTTAGGGTCGGGTGACGTCAGCATGATGTCATTGAGTGACGTGGCAGCCTGTGAGTGGTCCACGGGTATTGCACAGGTGGCGGACACGTTGGAGCGTTGGCGGGTGAGGGTGCCGACAGGGCGCTGAGTGAAAGTGACGTGGGCAGGCGGTATGATAGAGCGGTAAGTGGGTTTTCTCAGACCGCTCTTGATACGGTCACGGAATTGTCAGAAGGCGACCCGAGAGAATATAAGGGTGACGCGTGGCAGAGGCCTGACATCACCTTCTGACAGTTTCTCGGGTGGTAACTTTCGGTGATCGGGGCCTGTCTGATATGCATATGGGCCGCCGGATGGGAAAGCCCAGATCCGACGGTCGACGAATTGATGAGTCGCAAGTACGATATGGAAGGCGGGGCAACATAAAATATTATTATTTTTAAAATGCGTGCCCGGTGGAACATTAGGAAAAGTGGGTTTTTTGGTTTTTTGCAGAGTTACGGGTTAAAATGGGTTTTTACAAAGGTTTACTTACAAAGCGGGTTTTGGCTATTTAATCCGAGCAAATCCTGGATTAATCCCAGGATTAATTTTTTGGCGCTCTTTGGGTTGCACTCCAATGTTTTAGCCCTTGAGACTTTCAAAAACGATATATAGAGCTACAATGATCGGGGAAGGGGATATATAGGAATTTTTTGGGTTTTTTACCAAGTTTACATAGTAATAGGGGGAATAGGGGGTATAAGGAGTTAAATAGTGATAGGTTAGTAGTTAATATGAGTGAAAAAAGGTGGATGAGGGGAGTAGAACACTAAGTTGTTTCTATGAAATCAACTTAGTTTTTAGGAAGTAGATCAAAATGAAAAGAATTTTTGCACAAGAAATGTGGCTTTTAAAGAAACTAGAACCAACAAAAGACTTTGACTTATTTTATGAACATGGGTGGCATAGGGATGTTAGTCATGAATGTGATAGGGGGTGATTTGGAAGTTAGACATGCTTCATTAAGTTTCTGTAAGACTGCTGCAAATAGGAAATTTGTACTGGCACCATGTTTTTACCTTTGCTTTAGGCCAGTGAAATGCCATGAACCATGCTTTCTGCAACCCCCTCTGCCTACCCACTCTATTGCCTAGCATTTTTTGTTACTCCAAGGAGGGTGCACTTAGATTTGCAAACCCTTTTGTGCCTTTTCTTTTCCTTTGGCTTTTTCTTTTGATTTTCTATCTAAAGCTACCCTTATTGCTTCCAAGGCCCCAGATTAAGTAGTTGGGAACCTTCTCTCTCTACCTATCTACCTTACCTGCCAAGATTGGGCTGTTTGGACAGGTTTCTTTCTCTAATCTACAACAAAAATTGAAACATGGCATGACCCAGATTAGGTTGTTGGATCACCCATTCTGAAGTAGGGCAGCATCAACCAAATGTAGGTATACTTCCTCCACAAAAATATGAGATCTTTGTATCATCAAAGTAGATCATATTGGCACTTCCCCTTGTTAATCATGAAAAATGAAACCTATTGGTATAGGTAGCTAACAGTGGCTCCACTTGGGGATGGTTTTTCTTTTGAAAGACCAAGAACAGCAGGTCAGAATGCCTTGGCCCTTAACTTCTCCTACAAAAACTTGAAAAATTTCTCTCTGTACTTCAAAACTGGAGGTTGTCACCTCTGTGGAACTTCTGGAATATAAAGCCCTTTTCTGCTTATTTATAGCAACCTTTTGAACTGAACTATTTGTATGCTGAAAGAAAATATATACAACTGATTATGTACAGGAGAAAAGACCCTGCTATGTGCATGGAAAATAGTCAAAATAATGCTTCAACATCCTGCCATTGACAGGACCTTCATTTAAGTCAGTTTCATCCAGATTTTTTAGGAGGTAGGTGTTGTTTCCTTGCACTGCTTAGATAATGAATGGTCCTCTCCAAAGAGAATCAAATTTTCCATGTTTTCCTTTATTTTCCCTTCTTGAATCCCACTTGAGGAATTCGTCACCTACGCTAAAATATTCAGCCTTAGTCCTTCTATCAAAAGACTTCTTTAACTTTTCTTGGAGAACTTGTACTCTGCTATAAACTTGGTCTCTGGTTTACTGCAAACATATTATTTGATTGATCCTCCTTTGCATGTCATTAGGCTCAACTTGACTTTCTTGAAGAAGTTTCATAACAGGAACCCCTAGTGATGAAGGAAATTTG
>APFE030978002.1:0-16904 GCA_000404065.3 Pinus taeda
CAGATGCTTCAGCAACAAACGTCCTGCAAGAACAAAGATTCATCTAGGATGGATCGCTTCTTGGCAATGGCCATCAACAGCCAAGAAGATATTCCAAACACATGTCAGAACTTGTTCCAGAATATTGAACAGTCTTGCAGTTGAGTTTTCTCCATCTTCTCACCTTGTATCTGACAGGGGGGGAAATCATGGTCATCTACAAGCTTCAAAGCCACATCAAGCGAGCCTGAGCCACAACCTGTCACACCAGTTTCAGAGGTGTAGCCAGAGACAAAATATGCCCGTGAACATGCCCTCAGTTGGTGATCTAGGACACTTCCTCTAGCAGAAGACTTCAGCTTCTTGCCAGTTTTGGAAGAGTTCCGGGAACAAAATCGAGAACACTTCCTCTAGCAAAAGACACCAGCTTCTTGCCAGTTTTGGAAGAGTTCCAGGAATTGCATTAAGCATTGCAGAGTTGTTGGTCATCCTTAAACCATCACAGGTTGAGACTTCCCTTTTTAGGTTGAAGTTTTACCTTTTATGCAGGGTGAAACCTCCCTTTTATGGTTGAAGGTTTCCCTCTTTAAAACAATAGGATGACTTCCTCTAGCAGAAGACTCTAGCTTCTTGCCAGTTTTGGAAGAGTTCCGGGGGCTGCACTAAGCGTTCCAGTGTTGGTGGCCATCCTTAAACCACCGCCCTTTATACCAACATTTCAGAGAGCACATTCAGCCTAGTGCTGCCATGCATTTTTGCACATTTTGTATTACAGCTCTCTTCTTGGACTCATACATAATGCTTCGGATTAAGGGGGGGAATGTTGGACACCTAATCCTAAATGGGTTAGTGTGGAAGCTAAAGAGACTAAGTAGTCCAAGGGACCTTGGGATGTGAATCCCAACGGTCACCACATGTACTATAAATGTGTATCATTTGTGAATAAAAATTGAATTGCATGCTTTATCTTTTACATCTCTCTCGCTCCCCATGTGTGTTTAACACTCTGCTCTGATCTGCTCTGCTGAACCATGAAGAAGAAGAATTCATCGAGAATGTCTCATACCATTCTCTACTGACCTGAAGTCAGTTTCATCTAAAGAGAGTCTGCCACATCACCCTTACTGACCTAAAGTCAGTTTTATTGATCCCAGATCAATATCACAAGAGAGTGTCTCAAACCACTCATACTGATCCTAGATCAGTTTCATTGATCCCAGATCAATGTCATAAGAGAGTGTCTCAAACCACTCATACTGATCCCATATCAGTGTCATTGATCCCATATCAATGTCACAAAAGAGTGTCTCAAAGCCATAGGGAGTACGGCAGATACAGTGATGCGACCATCAATAGTACTACTATGGTCCCTATCCTCATTTCCTTGGTCATTGATCAGATGAGAGGTACTTCCCATGAATCCCATACTACACGGGTAGGATGCCTCGACAGGAGAACTAATCATCCTGTCCACAGGAGAACAAATCATCCTGTTAGTGGATGCCGCGGAGAACTAATCATCCTAGCCCACAAGAGAACTAATCATCTTGTTCCACAGTCGCCACGGAGAACAAATCATCCTAGCCCATAGGAGAACTAATCATCCTGTTCCATAGTTGCCATGGAGAACAAATCATCCTAGTCCACAGGAGAACTAATCATCGTGTTCCACAGTTGCCACGGGAGAAATAATCATCTCGGCCCACATGAGAACTAATCATCTTGTTCCACAGTTGCAACAGGAGAACTAATCATCCCACCCCACAGAAGAACTAATCATCCTATTCATAGCACACCACCGGGGGAGGGTGAGTCACCCTGTGGTTGTATGTTGCTCGAGTAAGTACCCCAAGCCCCCCAGAGCTCCCAAAGCTCAATGCATGCAACATGCAGGACCCTTATAAGAAGGTCTCTCAACGACTCCAAGTTGTTCGGGAAAGTCACAGATTTGACCTTTCCCCGAGGCTTTGACAAAATGTCTGCAACACATCAGTGTCAATGCGATGGAGCCTCCTCACTCATTGACTTACCATATCGTAGATAAGGCAGTATCTGATGTCTACTCGCTGGAACAATCATCGAATACGGGATTCCTCAATAATCAAATCCCCCCTGTGGTTGTCATAGAGAATCACAGTGCTATTCATCATGTGTACAAACAACTCACTTAAGAGCTTCTGCAACCATGCAATTTCACATGAGATCATACTCGTAGCTATCTATTCAAAGTCGACAGTGCTTATAACAACCAACTTCTGTTTCCTGCTCATCCATGATATCAAAACAAAATCCAAAGAGAACCAACACTGAGAAGTGATCTAGTGATCCCCCACACTGCCTGCCCAGTCAACGTTCGAATAATCATGCAATTTCATATTTCCGGCAGTGTATCTCAATCCATCAGAGATTGTACCCCGAAGATATCTCAGAAGATTCTTGGCACCAATCCAGTGAGGCTCAACCAAATATGAGCTCACCATGCTAACTGCAAAACATATGTCCGGACGGATGTTCACCAAGAACATCAACGCGAATGAGTTTATGAAACTCAGAGGCATTTCCGAAATCTGGTCCGACATCACTACCATATGACTTTTGAAAGTTAAGATCTTCGAGGTAGTCACAGGCTTGTAGTTTATCATTCCACATCTGAAATCCAACTCCCTCTTACTTCTGCAAATGAGAAGGTCTGTACCTGTCAAAAATAGGTCGTCCTCATAAGGTGTTGATATGAGAGGTCTATCATCCACAACCTTCAAGTAATGGTTTGGATCGGTTTCACTCCTAGTGAATCTTAGCTTCATTAGACAGCTATCAATCCTCTCCTACTACACCCTGGGTGTTTTGCTTCAAGTCATAGAGGGCTTTCTTCCACCTGTATACATGAGATTCCCAATCATGAATCTTAAATTCCTCGGGTTGTTCCAAACCTGTGGACCTACTGCATGAGGGGAATGGTTCCCTTATAAGATTTTCCTTTGATACATCTCAGACATGTACCTTCATGCTCTACTTGAATTTAGACATCCCTATCACCATTTGACTCAGATCAGGTAGGGCCCCATAGGTAGACCTTCGATGATATAGATGTGATGTGTCAATTGACATGATCCCCAATGAACCATCCCGCAACTTAATACAAATTGCCAACCCTTAACCCATGAGAAAAAGCATCTTTGAAAATTATATTTTTTAACACGTACCTTTCCATCGATGAATGCCACCCTGAACCTTGACTTCCATTTCCAAGATGGACACCAGGTTCTTCTTGTGATCAGGTACATAAAAGGGATTTGTAAATGAATCGGTTACCCTTATATTCAATTGAGAGTTAACATTCCCTACCCCCTTTCCGGGATAGGCGGCATCGGCTCCAAGCCACGATTGTTTCCATCTCTACCAAATTAGAGAGTGCACCTATCTATTCGATGAAGTGCCTTGAAGCACTACAATCTATAAGCCAGATTCCCAAAGAATCTCAAGGAGAGGACCAATACAAGATAACGCTTCTTTATCTTATCAGAAACAACATTTGATTCTTCATACCTGGGGTTCCTTGCTTTCTATGAAGGGTCAACTGTTGATTCAAAGAAATGAATTTTTTGGTGCACTTAAGGGCATGTTGGCCTCACTAGATCAAGTAGGCCCAAATAGGAGGGACATACTCCTATATATAGGGAAGTTACAGCTCACAATTAGACCATCAAGTGATCTCTAAAATCAGTGAAGAAGAGAGTCAAGAAATAGGTACGAAAAAGAAGCAAAAAGGTGATTCAAGGTAGTGAAGAAGGAAAAACAGAAAACCGGTTTGGGAGGATTGTTTTAGGGCCTAATGTTTTCATAGGTGTGAAGAAAGGAGGGCAGTTCTATAGGCACATCAGATCCACAAGGGCAACAACTTAATAGAGTTTGATTAGGCTAAGAAGAGATTCCAAATAGGCCTCCAGCTCAAGCGAAGGAGGTCCCCCATCTAGAAAAGGAAGGGAGAAAGTAAAAAGGCCTATCTCAAGCCCTAGATCAGCCACATGTACAAAGAAATTAGGTCAGCAATAAGGTTAAGGAGATTAACCTCTAACTCAAAGATATAATGGAAGAAGAACCTCAAATCTCTAGTCTAAGTATCAAGGAGAAGAAAGATTGCCAAATGAAAGAAAGTAAGGCACTAAAGAAGAGGTCTCTAAGGAGACCATGGGTTTCTGTAGTTTCTTAAAAAAGACCGAAGGAAAGTGTCATCAGTTGTTGGAAGAAGTACGAAGGAAGAAATCAAGGTGTAGTACAAAAGAAGTCTTTGATTGAAGAACATAAGGGACGATATAAAAGAGAGAGTGTCTTGTGCTTGGAGGATCTACTGGTGAAGGGTCTAGGGCTTGGAATTTGTCAATTGAAGCTTCAAAATGAGAAATTTGAGGAAGGGTTTTCCTCTCAAGCAGTGAGAGGTTTTTCCCTAGCTGAGAGCCAAAATATTGTGTTCTTGTCTCTTTTGTTTTTGGTAAATATTGGATGAAATAAGAGAACACACACTAATAATAATAAGAGAAGATTGTGCTAATAAGAAAAGTAAAAAGTACCTCACAAATAATTATCATCGTTCGAAGAATCTCATCCTCACCTAGATGCCCTAGATTCTTCAATATGGTATTAGAGATAAGGTAACACATCAAGGAAGGGCATTTGAAGAACACATAAAAGGATTAAGAATCAGATCTAGAAGTAAGGGTTCCAGATCCATCAAATACAAGGACCATTACTATCTTCTCTCCTAGATCCATCAAGAGGGACTATCATTCTGGAAACAAAAGAAAGTCTTCCATATAAAGGCATCTTCAAGAAGGTTCATCCAAAAAGGGTTTACTCAAAGACTCATCATTTTCAAAGAAAGGTACTTAGATCCAAGCCAATCATTGTAGATCTCTAGAGCTACACATTGAGTCATCCTGTTCCACAGTTTCCACGGAGAACAAATCATCCTGGCCCATAGGAGAACTAATCATCCTATTCCATAGTTGCCATGGAGAACAAATCATCCTGCCCCATAGGAGAACTAATCATCCTATTCGACAGTTTCCATAGGAGAACTAACCATCCCAGCCCACAAGAGAACTAATCATCCTATTCCACAGTTGCCACGGGAGAACTAATCATCCCGACCCACTGAAGAACTAATCATCCTATTCATAGTGCACCACCAGGGGAGGGTGAGTCGCCTTGTGGTCATATGTTGCTCTAGTAAGTACCCCAAGCCCTGAGAGCTCCCAAACCTCAATGCATGCAACATACAGGACCCTTATAAGAAGGTCTCTCAACGACTCCAAGTCATTTGGGAAAGTCACAGATTTGACCTTTCCCCGACGCTTTGACAAAATGTCTGCAACCTTTACATCAGTCTCAAT
This sequence comes from Pinus taeda, assembly GCA_000404065.3. NCBI lineage: Eukaryota > Viridiplantae > Streptophyta > Pinopsida > Pinales > Pinaceae > Pinus > Pinus taeda. The sequence continues at coordinate 5,370 of APFE030978002.1, forward strand.
GCGATGGAGCTTCCTCGTTCATCGATTTACCATATCCCAGATAAGGCAATATCTGATGTCTATCTGCTGGAGCAATCATTGAATACGGGATTCCTCAACAATCAAATCCCCCCTCTGGTTGTCACAGAGAATCAAAGTGGTATTCATCATGTGTACAAACAGCTGACTTAAGAGCTTCTACAACCATGCCACTTCAAATGAGATCATACTCATAGCTATCTATTCAAATTCGATAGTGCTTATAGAAACTGACTTTTGATTCCTGCTCATCCATGATATTGAAGCAGAATCCAAAGAGAACCAACACTAAGAAGTGCTCTAGTGATCCTCCACACTGCCTGCCCAGTCAGCATTCGAATAATCATGCAGTTCCATATTTCTGGCAGTGTACCTCAATCCATGAGAGATTGTGCCCAAAGATATCTCAGAAGATTCTTGGCACCAATCCAGTGAGGCTCAACCAAATATGAGCTCGCCCTGCTAACTGCAAAACATATGTCCGGACGGAAGTTCACCAAGAACGTCAACGTGAATGAGTTTAGGAAACTCAGAGGTATTTCCCAAATCTTGTCCGACATCACTACCATATGACTTTTGAATCTTAAGATCTTTGAGGTAGTCACATGCTTGTAGCTTTTCATTCCACATCTGGAATCCAACTCCCTCTTACTTCTGCAAATGAGAGGGTCTACACCTGTCAGAAATAGGTCATCCTCATAAGGTGCCAGTATGAGAGGTCTATCATCCACAACCTTCAAGTAATGGTTTGGATCGGTTTCAATCCTAGTGAATCTCAGCTTTATTAGAGAGCTATCAATCCTCTCATACTACACCTGGGTGTTTTTCTTCAAGCCATGGAGGACTTTCTTCGACCTGTATACATGAGATTCACGATCATGAATCCCAGACTCCTCGGGTTGTTCCAAACCTGTGGACCTACTGCATGAGGGGAATGGTCCCCTTATAAGATTTTCCTTCGATACATCTCAGACATGTACCTTCATGCTCTACTTTAATTCAGACATCATTATCACCATTTGACTCACATCAGGTAGGGCCCCATAGGTAGACCTTCGATGTTATAGATGTGATATGTCAATTGACATGATCCTCGATAGACCATCCTGCAACTTGATACAAATTGCCAACCCTGAACCCATGAGAAAAAGCATATTTGAAAATTATATTTTTTAACATGTACCTTTCCATCGATGAATGCCACCCTAAAACCTTTGACTTCCATTTCCGAGATGGACACCAGGTTCTTCTTGCGATCAGGTACATAAAAGAGATTCTGTAAATGAATCGAGTTACCCTTATTCAATTGAGAGTTACCATTCCCTACACCCTTTCCAGGATAGGTGGCATCGGCTGCAAGTATAATTCCACGATTGTTTCCATCTCTACCAAAGTATAGAGTGCACCCATCTATTCGATGAAGTTCCTTGAAGCACTACAATCTATAAGCTAGATTCCCAAAGAATCTAAAGGAGAGGACCAATACAAGATAACGCTTCTTTATCTTATCAGAAACAAAATTTGATTATTCATACCTGGGGTTCCACACTTTCTATGAAGAGTCGGCCATTCCCTTGATGACCTGCATTACCTGTCATTCCTTTGATCATTGAAAATGTCCTTGGAATGATTGTTATCATCATCAAGTGATGTGTCCCTCCCACCCTAAGATCCGGTCTTCCAATGAAGTGATCTTTAGGTAGGCCATATTTCGCTGGGCTATTCTGATAATATTCTCTGCTTCAACTTCACCCTTGGTGAATTTGAAGAGGGATGAGGAATCCACTGAACCTTTTGTCCTTTCCCAATTGTCTTCAGTGATTGCTCTTTCACTCTTGCTTGGGAATTGTCTTCACCTCAACTCTCATACCATGTTAATTTTAGGTATGTTCTATGCTTAGAGCAATTTATTTCAATTTTCACAGTTAGCTCCATACCTTTTCCAGATTAGCAATCACATCAGAATTAAAGTAAACTGCAGATAGAAAATAAACATAAATCGCAGAAGACAAGCCAAGACAAGAGGACACAAGACGTGGCATTAGCTAGGGACAAACCCCAATGTGGAGAAACCCTTGATCAATTCTTCTTATATGTTCGTCAATAGTTCAGCAAAGAGAGAGAGATAGTACGTTTACAACAAAAGTCGACACTTTGACTTATCTAGATAAGAGCATGGATCATCTCTAAGAAGATGATACATGAGATCAATTAAAGACATGCTACTTCAACTAATTCTCCAAGGCGACTCCTTCACCTATCGTTGTGCTGCATTTCGTCATCATGTTGCACCTCATTGCGCTGCACCATGATGCACTGAACATCATTATGCTGCATCTCATCACGCTTCATTAATCATGACTATACCCATCACTGTATTGCATTATGTGCCATTGTTGCACCATGTTGCCATCCTGACCTATGTGTTGGTTGCACCTTGCTTGCTTGTTGCCCCTAGCATGCTTCTTGTCCCTAGCATGCATGTTGTTGCATGCTAGTTGTCCCTTGCATGCTAGTTGTAGCATTGCATGCTTGGTGTATTTGTTGCTAAGTACCATACCACTGTCCCAATGTTAGTTAGTTTCCCTTGCATGATGCTCTCCTTCGGAAACAGATGCTTCAGTTTTTTCAGCAATTCCCAACAATTCTGGCAGTTCTAGCTGTTCCCAACAATTCCGACAGTTCCGGTTATTCCCGGTAGTTCCGGCAATTCTGGCTTTTTTGGCAGTTCTAGCATTTCCGACATTTTCAGCTTTTCTGGCTTTTCTGACTTTTTCGGCAGTTCCATCTTTTCCGGTAGTTCCAACTTTTCCAGCTTTTCTGGTAATTCCGGCTTTTCCAACAATTTTGGATTTTCCAACAGTTTTGACTTTTCCAACCTTTCTGGCATTTCTGGCTTTTCTAGCAATTCTGGCTTTTCCAGTTTTTCTGGCAGTTCCAGCTTTTCCGACAATTCTGACTTTCTTCCGTCTAGATCAGGGCAATGTTATTCCTTAGGATCTCTCCTCCTACTAAAACCCAAAGACAAGTAGAGAGAGGAAGAGATCCCAAGTGTGTTAAAATGACTTGAAGGGCACCTCTATTTATACTAAAACGTTGAGCACATGTGGGGTTTATTTGGTTGCCTGCCAACCTTGACGAATTGTCTTATAACACAAATAAATTCCTAACTCCATGGATACTTATCGGAATTGGATGATCTTTAGATCAATCCTACACCTCTCGATGAGTGGGATCCAAGAAAAATATCAGCTCCCATAAATAAGATGACCCACATGGAGTTTCGCCCTAGTCGGAAATTTTAACAATGGGTAGCGACCCGGGAGCTGATGCACAAGAACCTACCGATAATACTATTGTTACATAAGAAACAACACTAGAGGCAATGGCTACACTGGGACGAAAACAAGAGGCTTTTACACAAGAACCAGCAGCCGAAACTGAGAAACTCAATCCTCGAGGTGTTGTTACACCCTGAAGCGATAGTGCATGTGAAGGAACACATGGTCCTGAATAAGGATGGTGTTCGGAGAAGATTTTATTGATATCCGAGTTGCAGAATTGAAAACAACAGGCACTCTTGTTGCAGGAAGTAGTAATCTTGTTGGCGGCACACCAGAAAGTAGTAAACTCGCTCAACAAGGAATCCGCTCAGAAGAAATTAGCAGAAAAATGGGAAGGATGGGAAGAGGAGGCAACTATGAAGAAGAAGGAATAGAAGTTGCAACTATTGCAGCAGCAGGTTCGAGATTTAACAATGACAAACACAAGCTACATGAATTGACCCTAAATCTATTAGGGTGTAGAAGACCCTCTACGTCCGACCCAGATTTTTTGTGGGAACAATTTTTCTTATTTCAATTAAAGGTGGTCTATGAAAATAGACCATATTTGGGTGATTCTACCCAAACCCTTTTGTACGTTTTTCATTGCTATGACTTCCTTGATCAAAGATTTCTTTGCGAGCTTTTCCTCCATAATATAATTTGTGAGCATGTTAGTACACACATGGTTGTTTGTGTTCTTTCTTACATTGGTGATCTGCAGTTGCGCACCTTTACTTCTTTTATGAAAAATTAGTTAGAATGACACATGTCCATGAAGACTGTGGACGCAAATGAAGAGAAAGCAACATTAATGATCCGGCCTGAACTAGGTATGGCTGGATAATTAAGACGACTTTTCAAGAAAATTTTTAGCGTTCTGGATGTCAGGGAACAGGTAACCCTCTACAGGCGAAAATTGTGAAGCTCTACCTCAACCTTTTTCTGCAAATGAAGAACATTGTGCTAACGGGGTGCCATAAACACACAGAGGTTGGTAGTGTAGGACGACAAGAGAGCGACCCGCTTGGTTTTCAAAATTTCGTGGTTGTTGTTGTACGGGTCCTAGTGTATGCCCAGATTCTGGATCGATTGGGCGACTTTTGGATAGGGCTCAGGTTCAAGTATCCTTTTATTTGGTTGTTAGTGGAGGAGTACCAACCTCAATATCAACTATGTGATTATGAGGATGAATCTTGGCCACATCAGCTGATGGTCACTCAAAGCTACAGGTCTGCTCAAGAGGACAACACTAATGCCTATAATATGACAAAATTGCATATGAAGTATAGCAACAGGCTCTAAATTATTTGTACATGAAGACATGCAAATGTTTCAGCTTGGCAGAGATGTTGGCTGTAGGCTTTGTGCATAATTTGGACATCTTCCCCCCATCCTTGACCATTTCACCTCTGAACCTATGGACTTTATATCATAATTACCTTTTTCCAGGTTATAAGAATCCATTTTTGTTCTAACATATTATTTTTCCATTTTTGTTAAATATGAATAAGGTGATATCTTTTTGATGGATAACCAAGGCAGTTATGGAAAAAGCTATTTGGCACTATTTCTTTCAGGTGATACTCCAATATCTACGGCCAAAGGATAAACAATGGTGTGATAATTTACAAAGGGGTTTTTTGAGTACTTCTTGTTTCAAACCATTGTTGTTACACCCTGAGTTGTTGCTACACCTCAAGCATGGTTGTTACATCGTGGGACGTTGACTACACTGCAACTGTCTAGGACCGTGGGCACTATTCCACAAGGAAGTTGTCGTAAATATTGTATTATCTATGGGTGGCTAAGAAGTCAAGGCAATTGTGAATTTGAGAAATGATGTAACAACAATAGGCCTTGTATTTAAAACCTGTTGTAATGATTTCTATCTTCTCCCAATATTGATCATCATGAGAATCATGAGATTCTCATAACTAATCTGCTTCTTATTTTGGACATGTAAATCTTATAAAGGATACTCAGTTCCATGTAAACGGGACGAACATTATCATTATTTTTCTCTTGTAACTCATAATCATTTTAATACAAAGAACAATGTAGTTGATGTTTTCTTTTCAGACGTGGTTTTGAGACTTTACTAATTCGTATCTCATCCCTACGCCCTACTAGGGAGGAAGGGCCCTCCTCTTTAGCATGGATTGCAGTAGCAGCAGTAGCATAGTGGTAGATTAATTATTGTTCCTTTCTGTAAGTGTGAAATTGTTTCTATCGTTGTGTAATTTGTGGAATGGGCTTATTTGTGTTTCCATATTTCTAATATGCTGTCACACAGGATAGATTTGAACATAATATTTGGTCAACTGGCTTAGTTAGTGGTGTGGTGTGAGGCGCACCCTTTTCATTGGTAACATGAAGCATGGTTTCATTTTTGTTGAATGTTTTTTATTTCAGCATGAGTGTTATTTTCTGCAATTAAATTCAACCACAATTATTCTATCTTTTATTTTTACTCTTGGCTGAAGTGTATTGGCACAGACAGTGCATACTCCTTTGAAATAAATAGAACTATCATGGGTTGAAAATTAATGGTTGGGATTCAGTGATATTAACAGTAATTAAATCAGCTCAACAATCATCACTCAATAATACACAACAAACCTCATGGAATTCATGCAGGACAACAAGCTTTGGCCTAATTTTACCAAGACAACCAACACATCTCCTCACAAGTTTTTGTCTCATATTATGTGTAGAGTCTCATGATTGTTTTGTTTTTGACATCATTTCCATCGATTTTTCCTCTTTTCATCACTACTATAAACTCCAATAAACAATAAAATAAGATATTTTGACATGGTAAGGTACTAAGATGTCTTATTTTTCATACTTGTTAATGTGCCTTATTATTTAATTAAATATTGTAATTGCTACAGAATTAACACAAATCTATAGTTGTTTTATGATTCCACAACTACCTCCATGGTTTGTCGGATCACAGTATGCCAGCGAAGCAAAGAAGCACATGGGCAAATAGGAATTGATCTTCTCCTATTCGTCCAAGCCAAATCATCAAGGAAATTGCCCAGTGGCGGAGTCAAGGAAGCATGTCAATGTGTGGATAAACCGAGCAACAAGAGTTCAAATCAATCACAACTCTCTAATTTTCTTTCCAAATAGAAAATCATCGAGAAGCGTTATTATTTCCATTATCAGATTAACATTTAGATTATGATTGTCTTTAAGTTTTTAAGGCATGAAAATTTCAAAACTGTTGGGAGTGAATGCTATATATATATATTTGTAAACAGAAAACAGGGACACATAGACATATATGTAATCTGTAATTGACAATTTAAAGTTCGATGACTATGTTCCTTTTTAATTGAAGAAGTATTCTCATGAATATCATGCTCTGTTAGTTGTTGACATAGAGTTATAAATATGTTGTTTTGTGGAGGGCCCCTGTAGACAGTCAAGGTTCATTCATTTGCTTAGTATTCAGTTCAATTCATTTCGTTATTTTTCCAAAATTGCATTATTGTAGTTTCTTTTATTTGTAATTATTTGTTTACATTTTTCCATTTTTTTTGTCTATTTCAAATCATTTAGATGCTTTCTAAAATAGGACTGTGTATATAAATCTCATTCCTTTCATAAGTAGTTATGTCTTTTTAGATCACATTCTTTGTCCTTTTGTTTTATTATTTCAATTAAGATTGTTAATTGGAAGAAGTACGAAGGAAGAAATCAAGGTGTAGTACAAAAGAAGTATTTTATTGAAGAACATAAGTGACAGTACAAAAGAGAGATTGTTTCTTGTGCCCGGAGGATCTACTGGTCAAGGGTCTAGGGCTTGGAATTTGTCAATTGAAGCTTCAATAAGAGAAATTTGAGGAGGGGTTTTCCTCTCTAGGAGAGAGAGTTTTTTCCCTAGCTGAGAGCAAACATATTGTGTTCTTGTCTCTTTTGTTTTTGGTAACTATTTGATGAAATAAGATAACACACACTAATAATAATAAGAGAAGATTGTGCTAATAAGAAAAAAAAAAGTACCTCACAAATAATTATCATTGTTAGAAGAATCTCATCCTCACCTAGATTCCCTAGATTCCTCAACATGGTACTAGAGCTAAGGTAACACATCAAGGAAGGGCATCTGAAGAACACATAAAAGGATTAAGAATCAGATCTAGAAGCAAGGGTTCCAGATCCATCAAATACAAGGAGCATTACTATCTTTTCTCCTAGATCCATCAAGAGGGACTATGACTCTGGAAACAAAAGAAAGTCTTCCATATAAAGGCATCTTCAAGAAGGTTCATCCAAGAAGGGTTTACATCAAAGACTCATCATTTTCAAACAAAGGTACTCAGATCCAAGCCAATCATTGTAGATCTCTAGAGCTACACATTGAGTCATCCTATTCCATAGTCGCCACCAAAAACATATAATCCTAGCCCATAGGAGAACTAATCACCATGTTCCATAATTGCCATGGAGAACAAATCATCCTGGCCCACAGGAGAACTAATCACCCTTTTCCATAGTTGCCATGGGAGAACTAACCATCTCGGCCCACAGGAAAACTAATCATTGTGTTCCATAGTTGCCACGGTAGAACTAATTATTCCGACCCACAGAAGAACTAATCATCCTGTTCATAGCACACCACTATGGGAGGGTGAGTCGCCCTGTGGTCATATGTTGCTCCAGTAAGTACCCCAAGCCCCGCAGAGCTCCCAAAGCTCAATGCATGCAAAATGCAGGACCCTTATAAGAAGGTCTCTCAACGACTCCAAGTCATTCGGGAAAGTCACATATTTGACCTTTCCCTGACATTTTGACAAAATTTCTACGACCTATACATCAGTCTCAATGTGATGGAACCTCCTCGCCCATCGACTTACCATATCGCAGATAAGGCAGTATCTGATGTCTATCTACTGGAGCAATCATCGAATATGGGATTCCTTAATCATCAAATCCCCACTCTGGTTGTCATAGAGAATCATAGTGGTATTCATCATGTGCACAAACAACTGACTTAAGAGCTTCTGCAACCATGCAACTTCACATGAGATCATACTCGTAGCTATATATTCAGACTCGACAATGCTTATAGCAACCGACTTCTACTTCCTGCTCATCCATGATATCGAAGCAGAATCCAAAGAGAACCAACACTGAGAAGTGCTCTAGTGATCCTACACATTGTCTGCCCAAGAAGCATTCGAATAATCATGCAGTTTCATATTTCCGATAGTTATCTCTATCCATGAGAGATTGTGCCACGAAGATATCTCAAAAGATTCTTGGCACCAATCCAGTGAGGCTCAACCAAATATGAGCTCGCCATGCTAACTACAAAACATATGTCCGGACGGAAGTTCACCAAGAACATCAACGCAAATGAGTTTATGAAACTCGGAGGCATTTCCCAAATCTGGTCCGACATCACTACCATATGACTTTTGAAAGTTAAGATCCTCGAGGTAGTCACCAACTTGTAGTTTATCATTCCACCTCTAGAATCCAACTCCCTCTTACTTCTGCAAATGAGAGGGTCTGCACCTGTCAGAAATAGGTCATCCTCATAAGGTGCCAGTATGAGAGGTCTATCATCCACAACCTTCAAGTAATGGTTTGGATCGGTTTCACTCCTAGTGAATCTCAGCTTCATTAGACAGCTATCAATCCTCTCACATACTACGCCTGGGGTGTTTTGCTTCAAGCCATAGAGGGATTTCTTCCACCTGTATACATGAGATTCTCAATCATGAATCTGAAACTCCTAGCGTTGTTCCAAACCTGTGGACCTACTGCAAGAGGGGAATGGTCCCCTTATAAGATTTTCCTTTGGTACATCTCAAACATATACCTTCATGCTCTACTTTAATTTAGACATCCCTATCACCATTTGACTCACATCAGGTAGGGCCCCATAAGTAGACCTTCGGTGTTATAGATGCGATATGTCAATTGACATGATCCCCAATGGACCATCTTGCAACTTGATACAAATTGCCAACCCTGAACCCATGAGAAAAAGCATCTTTGAAAATTATACTTTTTAACACGTACCTTCCCATCGATGAATGACACCATGAAACCTCTGACTTCCATTTCCGAGATGGACACCACGTTCTTCTTGCGATCAGGTACATAAAAGAGATTCTGTAAATGAACCAAGTTACCCTTATTCAATTGAGAGTTAACATTCCCTACACCCCTTCCAGGATAGGTGGCATCAGCTCCAAGTATAATTCCATGATTGTTTCCATCTATACCAAATTAGAGATTGCCCCCATCTATTCGATGAAGTGCCTTGAAGCACTACAATCTATAAGCCAAATTCCCAAAAAATCTGAAGGAGAGGGCCAATACAAGATAACGCTTCTTTATGTTATCAGAAAAAAACATTTGATTCTTCATACCTGGGGTTCCTTTCTTTCTATGAAGAGTTAGGCATTTCCTTGATGACCTGCATTACCTATGATTCCTTTGATCATTTAAGATGTCCTTGGAATGATTGTTATCATCATCAAGTGATGTGTCCTTGCCATTCGGACACTCCTTCACATAATGGCCGAACTATTTATCTACCTTTCCTTCCACCCTGAGATCCGGTCTTCCAATGAAGTGATCTTTAGGTAGGCCATATTCCGCTGCGCCATTCTGATAATATTCTCTACTTCGATTTCAACCTTGGTGAATTTGAAGAGGGATAAGGAATCCATTGATCCTTTTGTCCTTTCCCAATTGTCTTCAGTGATGGCTCTTTCATTCTTGCACGGGCATTGCCTTCACCTCAGCTTTGATACCATGTTAATTTTAGGTATGTTCTATGCTTAGAGAAATTTATTTCAATTTTCACAATTAGATCCATATCTTTTCCAGATTAGCAATCAAATCAAAATTAAAGTAAACTGCAGATAGAACATAAACATAAATTGCAAAAGACAAGGCAAGACAAGAGGACACAAGATGTGGCGCTAGCCAAGGAAAACCCCAATGTAGAGAAACCCTTGATCAATTCTTCTTATATGTTCTTCAATAGTTTAGCAAAGAGAGAGAGAGAGAGAGATAGTACGTTTCCAACAGAAGTCAAAACTTTGACTTATCTAGATAAGAGCATAGATCATCTCTAAGAAGATGATACATGAGATCAGTTGTAGACATGTTGCTTCAACTAATTCTCCAAGGTGACTCCTTCACCAATCATTGTGCTGCATTTCATCATCACGTTGCACCTCACCGCACTGCATCATGATGCACCCGTCATCACTATGCTGCATCTCATCACGCTTCATTAATCATGACTATACTCATCACTGTATTGCATTATGTGCCATTGTTGCACCATGTTGCCATCCTGACCTATGTGTTGGTTGTACCTTGCTTGCTTGTTGTCCCTAGCATTCTTGTTGTCCCTAGCGTGCTTGTTGTTGCATGCTAGTTGTAACATTGCATTCTTGGCGTATTTGCTGCTAGTACCATACAATTATCCCAATGTTAGTTAGCTGTCCCTTGCATGATGCTCTCCTTCGGAGACAGATGCTTCGGTTGTTTCGGCAGTTCCCGACAGTTCTCGAAGAGAGGGATCCAAGAAAAATATCAGCTACCATAAATAAGATGACCCACATGGAGTTTGTCCCTAGTTGCCAATTTTAACACTCCCTCTCAACTAGGGAGAACTCCATCCTTTGATCCATATGTCTGACTATACTATCTATGCCATTAGTGCCCTACACTGCTTTGCTCTGCTCTGATCTACTCTGTTGAACCATGAAGAAGAAGAATTGATTGAGAATGTATCATACCATTCTCCACTGACCCGAAGTCAGTTTCTTATGAAGAAAGTGTGCCACATCGCTCTTACTAACCCAAAGTCAGTTTTATTGATCCCATGTCTCAAACCACTCATATTGATCCCAGATCAGTTTCATTGATCCCAGATCAATGTCACAAGAGAGTGTCTCAAGCCGCTCATACTGATCCCAGATCAATGTCACAAGAGAGTGTCTCAAACCAATCATACTAATCCTAGATCAATGTCACAAGAGAGTGTCACAAAGCTATAGGGAGTACGTAGATACAGTGATGCATCCATCGATAGTACTACTATGGTCCCTATCCTCATTTCCCTGCTCATTGATCAAATGAGATGTACTTCCCATGATTCCCAGACTGCATGGGTAGGATGCCTCGATAGGAGAACTAATCATACTAT
>APFE030978002.1:44375-69638 GCA_000404065.3 Pinus taeda
TGAAGCTAACTTGCAAATCAATAAGGAATACATATTCATGTATTTGAAGCCTTCATAAAAGGTGCCCTGAAGTCAATGAAAATATAGGATGTAGTTATGAGAAGGGATTGGTCTCTTTAGACATAAATTTGAAAATGGGTTTTGAAGAATAGTAAAATCCCTCCATAATGTCATATTGTTAACTAAGTTGCACATTATCTAGCCGCTGATGTGATTTTGGGAAGGTTTAGAGGCAACCCTCCATGTGATCCTTTTTTTTCTAACAACTGAAGAAAAGGAAGTTCATCGAAGAAAAGTGTGTGGCTCCCTTATGATGGCACCTTTGCATAAAGATGATAGTACCCCTGAAAGTCTTGTAGATAGAAGAAGTGCAAGGCACTTTGGAGTAGACCTCCATAGTAGCCTCTATGAATGTAAACTCAAAGGTATGGTATTTCTCAATGTATTTCTAATGCATTTATTTTTTTATTTGTTTTAAGGGTCATTTGGTGGAGGGTTTGATTTAAATAATAAACCTATATAGCTCATGGAAAACTCGAGCTCACATATGAAACCCTAACCCTATTATGTTCCCTCATAAGAAACCCTTTCTTTTGATATTTAGGGTTTGTGGATTCTGGGGTATGATTGATGAGGATGATGTTTTGAATTCCATCTTCGATTAGTGTATGAAAACCCTATATCTTACATCATGATTTTTATGATCACATAATGTGCTTGGTAAGGCTTATCTATAGCTATTGTTGGTGCCTCCTGAAGAAAGCATTAGAAAGAAAGATGTGAATGGTAGATCCTACGTCTTGGAAAGCATGGTGAGCAGAGGGAACTATGAGGACCCTGATTTTGGCATCTTAGTTGGCTCATTAGGCACTTTGATGCATTGTTTCAGGATCTTATGAAGGATGGTCTTATGAATATGAATTCCTGGATGTGAAGGACCCGTCCTCATCATGGATTGGGTGATTTAATGTGTTGGTTACAATCATCTAGCATTGAAGGATAATGCAGTTGTTCTGGGACAATCTCATGGGAGGATTTCTTCGCTCTAGTTGAAGAAGGACCATGATGATTCTTTAGAGTATACTATCTGATATGAAGCAAGCTTCCTAGAAGTTTGTTGTTGCAGTTACCTCATGGAATGCTTACATGAGAATCTCATGATTGAAATTTATATGATCATGTGAAGCAAGGCTTTAGAGGGAGATATAGAATCCCTTGCAGTGTGGCTCGATGACTCTTCTTGCCCGATGTTTATTGATGAAGGCAAGTCATGGCCGCTGATTATGATTATGATGGCTTTGATGATGCCTTGATATATCCATGTTACTTAAGAGGCTACATGGAAGCTGCATGATTATCATTGATTACTTTAACACATGGACCTAAGGGTCTGTAGCACAAAAATGGATAGGCTACACATGGCTCGATCATTATGTTTTGGCACACTCACTTTCTCCATATTTAGAGGGAGTTATAGACAAGCCATGGTTATTGGATTGTAAAATGCAACTATTCATGATGTCTAATTAATGAGCCTCACGTTTACCAATGTAAGAGGGAGTTGACTTTTAAAGTCAGGATGGAAGATCTAACCTTGATGCACTATTCCCCACACTTAAAGGTCTGATGAGGTGGAGAAGTCATTGGTCTACATATCTATATCTAGTGGGATCCCTAGTGTTCGTGATAAACACCCTATCAATCATATGCCTTGCTATGAAGAATCTAAGTCGATCTATGGATGAGACATATATATGATATAGATGCTTATTAAGATATCTCTATGATTTTATTATCTATAATCTGAGGTAAAATACTAGAATCTAAGATTCCATTAATATTCGAATGTTGGCTCGATTGGCAGTGTGATGGATGGAAAGAGCACATCTAGTGCTATATCCCTTGATTCAGTTTCTCTAGAAGCACTATTTAGGTTGAATGTATATAGTAAAGTATGGCTTATTATGAACCTAGTTAGTTGAGGAAGCTCTTCAGTTTTCCATTTGAGCATGTACCGGTAACCACCATTATATATTGTGATATCCTTGAGTGGGATCCATTTTTTAGAGAATCCATGTTCCATGACAACTCTAAGTATTGGGTATCGCTTTATTGATATGGTACATTGCAGAGCTACCAAACTATGTCATTGTTGGTTCCATGAGAAAATTACTCTCATCCTTACATAGCCTCTTAGTAAGGTCAAGATTATCTTTCTTAGTAGAGAGGCCAAGAATCATGGATAAACCCTCATAGGAGGGTTTGGGAGCTCCTGGGGCGCTGAGGTACTTAATGGTTCACCTTCCCCTATAGGTACATTATGTACAGAGGGAGTGGTTCACCTTCCACTGTGATACTCTGTGATGATATATGAGAGCACAGGGTGAGTGGTTGGATTTCCGCTATAGTTGATGATATATGCATAGGATGAGTGGTTCAGCTTCTCCTATGGAATATAAGCGGATGAGTGGTTCACTTTGTCTTCCAGATACCCTAGTGGGAGATGAATATAGGAATATATCAGTTGTAACGTGTGGACATGTCGGTGGGACGGGGTTCATCATTTCCCCATGTGTAGGTTTCTCATTCCCTATGATCGATGGTTGACATGTCTATGGGACACGGTTATTCCTTTCCCCACGTGTAGGATACTTCCTCTGATGGTTTGTTGGTATGCATGTAGGACGTGGTTCATCCTTTCCCTACTCTCATTGGTTTGCATGCGTGTAGGATGTGGTTTATCCTTTCCCTACGATTGTTGGTTGGCATGCATGTAGGACGTGGTTCATCCTTTCCTTACTCTCACTGGTTTGCATGTGTGTAGGATGTGCTTTATCGTTTCCCTACGATGGTTGTGACATGTGACTGTAGGATGTGCTTTATCCTTTCCCTACGTGTGGTTGTAAGCATGATGTGATTTAGTCTTTCCCTGTTGTTGCCCCATCATCCTACCCATGTAGTGTCGGACACATGGGAAGTACATCTAATTTGGCCAATGAGTTAGGAAAAATGGATGGGTACCATAGCACTACAGATGGATGCATTGTGTACTGCTATACTCCCTATGTCTAGGATGAATGGTGTTCAAAAACTTGATCTGGGACCAACTCTGTTTGGGATTCTACCCTTGCACTGACTTTTCTCAGTTAAGAGTGGCAAGGTCTTGTGACTCACTCTCGATCAATTCTTCTTCAATATTACATCATTTTTCAGCAAAGTTGAGATGAGATGCAAAGATGTTTCATGAAGACAAGATATCATGATGGATTGGCAGGTGGAATTCTCCCTAGTTGAGAGGGAGTGTTAAAAGTGACAAGTAGGGCCAAATTCCACTTTGGATAGCTCATTTGATGGGGATGATTATTTCATTGAATTCTTATTTTCGAGAGGACAAAAATAGACCTAAATATCATCAAATTTGGATAAGCAGAAATGAGTTTTTGAATTTATGCCCTCACATGTGCAAATTGTCAAGGTTGGCCACATCATCATGTAGGCTCATGAAGCGCAAGAGACATGTCACTTCACCCTCAATGATTTGTATAAATAAGAGAGGCCTCTAGTCTCATTTGGAACTTCACTCACGCATACAACCATCTCTCTCCTTCTAATTAGTTATTATAGCTTATTGGGCATATTTTTTCCTCGCACATGTGGTAGAAAATAGACAAATTTAAGGATGAATTACGTGGCCGAAATTTTAGAGACAGTTGAAGGTTTGACCAGCATTGACCAGGGCTGGTTTGAACTCCTTTGATTGCATTTTTTGTGCTAGAATTTCGTTTTGGCAGGCTACATCTATTGGCACAGTAATTGAAGCATTTTTTGACTTTTACCGCAGACCAATCACAGGATTGATCATGGAGTTTGACCATTGCTTTCATTATTGTTTTGGGTTGTCTTTGACCCCCTTTGAAGGTCAATTTTGACTGAGTATGATCGACTACATTGAGGGCAGTTTGTTGTTACTTTAACCTGTTGTTGACTTTTTGGTTAAGGTTGATTTTGACTGTTGTTGACTGTAAATTTGACAGGGTTATTTTGATTTGGCAAGTTAATTTTGAATTTGGTACTCTCTCTCTATACACTAAACATTTTGACATAATAATACGAAGAATTGATCAAAGGGTTTTCCCCATCTTGGTGTTTTTACTTGTAATTGGCCAAATTTGGTGTCCTCTTGTCTTGGCTTGTCTTCTACATTTATGTTTGATGTTCTTTCATCAGTTAGTGTCATATGATAATGGTTAATGTGATTGCTAATGTATTAATGGAATTAATAAGAAGCTAATGGATAAATGAAGTAACTGACCTAAGCAAAGAACATGTTAAATAAAAAATTCACAGGTTTTCATAGCTAGAATAACAAGTCGGAGATATAAATTGTAATGTAAATCTCCTCATGGTGTCCCTGAGAAATAAGCTTGGAATATTTGGCGAAGATGGGGATTCTAATATAGAGAAAAAAATTAAGGGAAGGTGACGATATTGGGAAGAAATAGAGAACAAATCGAAGAATGGACCCGAAAAAGATCAAGTGTCATCAATCATTGACAATCCCTGTTAAAAATGGAAGCGAAGGTTGATATTAAGTTGTACGATGGTGAGATTGACATTCTTAAGCTAAATGATTGGTTACATCAACTTGAAGTGTATATCAATCTCCATCAAATTAAGGAAGAATAGATGATTTCATTTGTGTGGATGAAATTAGAGGGCCATGCCCTAATTTGTGGGAAAGCCACATGGAGACCTTGATGTTGGAGGAAGGGCCTCCAATGACTAAGTGGGAGGAATTCTAAACCTTCATAAAGTCATAGTTTTACTCTATTGGGTATGAAGAGGACTGCTAGCGATGATGGCACTACTTCAGGAAAAAGCAGGGGCAAAGCCTACAAGAGTACACCACATAATTTAGAAAGATGGCCATAATGTAGAGTACCTCCCCAAAGAAACCAGATGTACTCCTAAAATACTTGGGGGTCTCCACCGCCATCTGTAGGATCAAGTGATGTTCAAACCCAAATTAGTGGAGGAGGCTTATGAGAAGCACAATACCTGAAAAATATATGCTTGAAGAAGGGGAAATCAAGTGGATCAAAGAAGAAGGAGCAACAAAATTCTTCTAAGGAGGGGAAGAAGAAGAAAAAGGGGGAAAATTTAGAAAGACAGAAGCCACGACACATCAGTGTAAAGATACCAGCAAGCTCTGCATCATTGAGGGTCATAACTAGTAGAAGTGTTGGAACTTGCATCCGCAGCTTAACCCGAAAAATAAAAATAAAGACAATAAGAAGAAGAATCTCATGGCCACTGATTCAAGCCACCAAGTTGGAATCAGCTTGGACATGGATGAGAAAATGGTTTGTACATCAATGCAAAAGGAGGTGGATTTAAGTAGCATTCAATAACAGGAAGATAAAAAAAATCACCAATTTTTTTTGTATAAAGTTACACGTCAAGAAGACCAAGATTGATGCTCTATTTGACTCAAGATCGTAGTAAAATCTCATTGTCGCAGAGTTGGTCAAGAAGTTGGGGTTGGAATTTCATGATCATCCAAGCCCATATCCACTGGGATGGGTAAATAAGGATGCAAAGTTGAATGTAACAAAAGCAATTCAAAAATACAATTTCTACCAAAGCTAATTTTATTAATACGTAGAACTAGATGTGGTTTTCCTTGATGTATGTGGAGTTTCATTTGGAAGCCCCTACACGTACATGCGAGACACAATATTCATGTGGAGAGCCAACCAGTATCGACTCGTCAAGTATGGAATAACGTATACCATCAACAAAGACAAAGGCAAGTCAAAAATTTTGTTGGTAAGTGCCAACGAAGCCAAGAAATTGATCAGTGCAAGCAAGAAGTACATTTTATTGTTTTAAGAGAAAATCAGTTTGTAGAAGAGTCAATAAGAGGCAAAACATCCCTAGAGGGGTCTACTAAGAAATAGAAACAATAAATAGAAGGGTTTCTATAGGAATGCATGGATGTGTTATGTGAGCTTAAAGGGTTACCACCTAAGAGGAAAGTGGAGCATGAGATCCAGCTATTGTCGGACTCCCCATTGCCAAACATTGGGTTGTATAAACAATTTATTATAGAAGCAAGTGAGGTGAAGAAAAAATTGTCGTGGCTACTGGAACAGGATATCATTCGACTAAATACATCACCATGTGGATCATCTATTATCTTTATGCTAAAGAAGGATGGGACTTCGTGGATGTGTATAGATTACAAGGTGTTTAACAAGATCGTGCTCAAGAATAAGCACCCCTTGCCCAAGATACAAGATCTATTGGATCATTTGCCACCAAGCAAAATTACTTCACCAAACTGGACTTAAAGTCTATATATCACCAAGTTCAAGTTAGAGAAGAAGATATATGGAATACCACTTTCAAAACCAAGAAAGGATTGCATGAGTGGCTAGCCATGCCATTTGGCCTATGCAATGCACCAACTACATTATGATATTAATGAATGATGCACCGTACCCTTTTATAGATTCATTTGTTACTGTCTATTTAGATGATATATTGGT
Source organism: Pinus taeda (assembly GCA_000404065.3). Classification (NCBI taxonomy): domain Eukaryota; kingdom Viridiplantae; phylum Streptophyta; class Pinopsida; order Pinales; family Pinaceae; genus Pinus; species Pinus taeda. Next base: position 50,927 of record APFE030978002.1, read on the forward strand.
ATACCATACTAATTGGGAGGAACATATCTCACATTTGACGTGGGTACTAGAGACATTAAAGAAACACCAACCACTAGCAAATCCCAAGAAGTGTCAGATTGCATAGCAGCCTTTGGTGTATCTGGGGTATGTGATATGTGGAGGAGAGCTTAAGATAGATTCCGCCAAGATGATGGCCATAATAAAATGGTTGGTGCCTACTATGGTTTATGAGGTCAGGAATTTCATTGGGGAATCATATTACTCGAGTAAATACATCACCTTGTTTTTAGTGATAGAAGCACTGCTCCACATCACAAGAGTTAGTGGCAAGAAATTCCAGTGGGAAAAGGGTCAAAAGAGGTCTTTCGAGGAGCTAAAGAAGAAGATAAGTCAATCACTAGTTGTGGCATTACCAATATTGCAGAAACCATTTGAAGTGGGGACAACTGCGAGTGGGTATGTTATGGGAATGGTATTGATGCAGGGAGGAAGGCCAATATGCTACCATTATGAAGTATTTCATGGGAAAGTTCTTAACTACCCTACCTATGACAAGGAACTCTATGCCTTGGTACAAGCTATGAAGTAGTGGAAGTAATATCAGATGGGAATGGAGACAATGATCCACATAGATCACAAGCTGCTAAAGTACTTGCAAGCCCAGAGAAAGCTACAACAGACCATGCATTACAAGTGCATGGGGTTTCAACAACAATTTCATTTTGTGACTAAGCACAAGAATGGTAGCACAAAGAATTTAGTTGACATGCTCTCAAGGACATCTACATCAAAGATCATAGCTTTGGGGACTCTTATGCACATGGAACCCTTCACCCAAAATACATATAGAGAGGCATATTCAAAGGTTGAGGACTTCAAGGAGGTGTTTCAATAGATGCAGAGTCAGGGTAATGTACATGATGGTGACAACACTGTTGATTACCATCTCCAAGGTGGGTTTCTCTATAGGTTGGATAAGATATGTGTTCCTAAAGGTGAGCGATTGCAGCTAATTAGAGAGGCTCACACATCCAAGATTGCAAGTCACTTTGGTGTAGGGAATACCATGGCCAACTTGTAGACGTATGTGTATTAGCCCAAGGTGTAAGAGTAGGTAGTTAGGTTCATAAGAGGATGAATGATTGTTTGTACGAACAAGCCTAACAATAAGAAACAGGGTCTATATCATCCCTTACCTCTACCGAGTTATCCTTGGGACAGTATTTCCATGGACTTTGTGGTAGGTTCACCAACAACCAGGAAGGGGCATGACTACATTTTCATAGTAGTTTACAGGTTAAACAAGATGTAGGTTCTGATGTCCTATAAATAGACCGTTAGTGGGCAAGAAGCAAAAAAATTGTTCTTTGGACAGGTATGGGTGTACTTTGGGATACCACGAAACATTGTTTCAGACAAGTATACAAGATTTCTCAGTGCATTTTGAACTATATTGTATGAGAAGATGGACAAAAAGTTGAAAAGATCTACAACATTCCATCCATAGAGAGATTGGCAGAAAACATTAGTCAAGAAGGCTTTGGTGTAGTTTATGAGGGGGTACAACCAGAAGCATCGGAAGACCTGGAATGAAAATATGGTATATATACAACATTCATACAACATAACAGTCCACACTTCTACAAGAAAGTCCCCATTTGGATATTTTCCACCTTCTCCTTTGGAAATTGTGTATGGGCAGCAAGGAGTGAGTGAATATTTTACAGGAGATGCATTGAGGGTCTGAAAAATTTATAGATAATATCAAGCCAATCCATATACAGGTACAAGAGACACTGCAAAATTCACACGAGAAGTATAAGGACAAGTATGATCAGCATAAACCAAAGAAATCGTTCAAGGTGGGAGACAAAGTATGGCTACAATTGAGCAAGGAGAGGCTACAGGGGCCTCATAAAAAAAACAAGGCTCTATGGTATGATCCCTTCAAGATAATAAAAAAGGTGACTGATAATTCCTATCAACTAAGTTTACCACCATATATGTGCTCTTAATCAGTTCTGAATATATAGAATCTGAAACTTTATGAGACTTCCATGTTAGATTATGAAGATGAATAAGTCCAACCTTTTGTGGAGAATTTGGCACCAAATTCTCAAGAAGAGTTGACAAAAGATACACTTTTGTAGAAGAGGTCCAAAACTATAATATAGAGGTAGTTTGACGTTTGGCATATTGGATTGAAAGGACAACTTCTAGGAAAAGCTAAATGGTACACCAAAGAGAAGGTGGAGGAAAAATTTCGTCACGTCATTTTGTAGAAGATTTTAGGGACCAAAAGCCTCCCAAAAAGGGGAGGTGTGATATGGATTGAATCATTATATGTTTTTCATCCATATTGATTCTTTCAAAATGCAAAAAGTGGAGGAGTAATCTCTTAGGAGCATTTTTACTAGTGGGCCCTAGGTTTGGCAAATTGGGGTCTGAAACTTTTCGGGAGCATTTTAAGGCATCAAGCAATGTTTTTTGGTGTAATGTTTTTTTGATTTAGTACCACACCTTTTTTTCTTATTATACACTTTCCAATGACACAAGAATCATGCCAATCAAAGTTCATATGAAAACGTTATGCCACGCAGAAGTTGGCCTTCTTATTTTCACCACCATAATTTGAGAGGATGCCATGTGAGCCACCATAATTCTTGGAAAATGAGATAGTATCGTGATTATGATGAAGAAGACTCTAGAAGAGTTTATATTGTAACTTTGGTTAAGATTTGAGGTAGTAAAACCTAACCACTAGTAGGCTATCGAGTTGTGTTATAGCCAAGACACTAGGAGGAAAAGGGGTTTCATTCTTTCGAGTGCATTTGTTCCGTAACTAAGAGAAAATAGCTAAGAGGGATCTCAGGTAGAGCACACAAAGAGATTTTTTGCATTGTAGAATCCCATGGGCCAGAGGCCATACTTCTTTGTACTCGCAGCCATATTTCCATTTAGAGAAAGAGAGCAAAGTGTCCTCACCTTGCATCTAGGTTTTCCTCTCAAAAGGGTTTCCCAGGTCATATCATGTGTCAAATGTGTTGTGAGATTTTATTTTGCCTTTCTCTATTTTTTGCATAATTTTAATTTCATACATACTATATTGATAGTAATCTACATATCTATAAATCTAAAGAGATATAAATTTTTAATAGTGTATATTTTAGAACTTTTAAGTATAAGTTTATCAAATATGTTCTAACAAACTATCTAGTGGAATATCCATGACAGTTTACAGACCATTAAATCTTTGTTTTTAAATTTAAGTGTATTAACAATCTTCAATCTATGATAGGTTGAACTAATATGAAAAACTAAGTAAAACTACTAATTTGCAATTTTAAAATTTTAGCTAAGTTTCACCCTTGTCTTGTTCTCTTCAAGTCTTTCTCTTGTTATTTTTTGTTCAACATGTTTAAACATGACTTTTTCATGTGTGTAACTAAAATTCCATCTCTAAGTGAGCTTCTGAACTCAATATTTGAGTTAATATCCTAGTTTTGGGCAATATAGTAAGCTACAAGTTTTAGTAATGAGTTTAGCTAGAGTTCCAATTTTAGTGAGGTGCTAAATATGTCAAAAATTCCATATACTCCACCAACTACTCAGTTCTTCGTCGACTCCACCAATGCAATCCTCTTTCAAGTAGATCGAGGCTCAATTCAAATAGAAAAGTTAATATCCAGTCAATTTAACGAGTTGATATCTAGTCAAGTCGATATCCATTCAAGTTAACGAGTTGATATCTAGTTGACTCGATATTCATTCAAATCGACAAGTCAATACTTAGTCAACTTGACGAGTCAATATCCAGTCAAGTCGATGATTAAATATGTAGTCGAGTTGACTTCAACAAGTGCCGCATGGTTGTGGCTATAACATATGCTAACTTTGCCTAAACTCCCAAATATGGAAAACACCGTCAGATACACCTCCAAATGGCTAAGCACCTGTCTAGTGGCCCCTTTGCCCATATGGATTATAGTTATGACCTTGGCTTAATGAGGTTGGAGGCTTATGAGGTCAAGGCTTTGCATTTGTTAGTAAACTAGGCGACCTACCAACTAGCTGACCTAGATGTTGACGTCATCCTACACCTTTGAGCTTCTTACATAATGCTAATGTAATGTGACACCATGGCTCCACTTGTGCTTCCAAATAATCTCTCATCCAATCAGAATATGCCATGTGTCCTTCTGAATCGTGTCCCACATGGTCATGAATATGGGGGGTCATCTCATTTCTTTTGCACACCAACCCGACTATCCCTACTCCCGAATTGGGTTCTATTCCAGTTCAGAACCTTGCCTTGTTGCCCCTTTTACACTTTTAAGTTTTTAACTTTGAGCAAACATAACTCCTTCATCCTTAGGAATTTTTCAAGCTTCCATATACCATTGGAAACCTCTTTTCAAGAGATATCAATATGAGTAGTTTCCAATGTCGTCCGGGTTTATCTTTTGCTCCAAAAATTGATATGAAGAGTCTAATCCAAAAACACTTGTTTCACCTATATGCATGCACACAATTGATCTTTGTCAATCCAAGACATCCTATGACATCAATTCCAAGATATTCCTAACATAGATGATGTCCATTACAACCCTAGTTACTAGTATCATATACTTTTTGGAGGCTTTCATCTAGCACATGAGGTGTTTGAGGGTATTTCTTAGCATTGATCACACATTTGCAGTGGCACACGCATCAACTAAGGGTTTCCCTAAGTTTTATTATTTAATTATTTTTCTTACATGTAGTGATTTAATTATTCGCATACTCATTATGGTTTATATTTATTGTTATGAAGTATTTTGGTTTGGTACACATTTTATGGTTATAAAGTATATATCTCCAGATAGTGGGAATGTCCTTGACGATATTGGTTATCTTATGATGAGGTGGCACCCTTTGGTTAGAAATTTATTTCAGGGAGTATAAAACTCAACTTTATTTCACCTTTTTCACATCTTTGGAGGTGATACGACCCTTTGGTATAATTTTCTAGTCGTTCCACATGTGCGCTGCTGGTTTTGGTCACTTGGTTATGAAATTGGACACGTGTTTTATTATATTAATATTATTTTGCATCCAACATATCCTAGGATGAATTTTATATCATTTCTTGGAAGACATGTGTCGATGCATGCACTTCTAACAACATTTGCATACTTACTTGGGGTGAAACTCCCTCTTGGATTATTTTATAGCATTTATAGGTAATTTCATTTTGACTTACCCATTCTCCTAGTGGCATGCTCCATTATGTGGGATTGTTTCACATTTTTCCTTGCATTTATATTTAATGCATGTTTGTATAGCCTTGAAGGTAGTTCCCTAAAAAATTTTGCACATCTCCCTAAAGGCATTATTACTTAGGAGTTAATTGGATATACATGCACATTCATCTAGGTTTTGTGCATCTATTGAGGAGATCCAATCACATTGAAATTTCATTGAGGGCATTCCATTTGTAGAGATGGTTATAACTATTTTCACATATCTCTATGTATTCCTCTTGGGGAAGTTGATTATCTTCTTGGAAAGTGTACCCTAACCATTTATTTATATTATAGGCATGTATTTGGAAACTCGAGATGGGTAAATACCTCATTTGAGAGGGTGCTCTAACCTTTGGGAACATCTTCCTAGGGGACTCCTCCATGAGGATTATTTTATCATTATCTTGCCTAGGCAAAGTGGTACAAAGAATCCTTCTCGAACATATTTTTCAGGAATACTTCATCCATTGAATATTCTATATTTTTTTATGGTTGGTGTTCCTTCTTGAGCAACATCCTCATCCCTGTGACCAAGTAAGATTTTTTTTAGAAGGTTACATTGAAGAATTCTCCAAGGGTAAGTATCTCCATGTATGGGATTGTGTGAGCATATTTCTTGAAGATGAAGCCAGATGGAATAACCACTTCTATTTCATCATTTGATTGCCTTCTCTCATGGAATTGGTTGAGCGAAATCATTATTATACTTTCTCCTTGGAGAAATTAGTGGATCTATGAAAAGAAATCATCGTTTATTATAATAACATTGAGCTCACTCTATTTAAATGGTATCTCTTTTCATTAGTAAGGATGGTTAGATTTGGGTAATTTTCCCTATCTTTGTGGCTAATATTGAAGACAATGGAAATTTGAGGTTTCTACTATTCTATCACACTTGCTTGGGTTAAATTGCTAAAGGATGAGGTTGATAATACTTTCACTAAATATATTAAAGGACTAAAATATCATTGACATTTTTCGTCATTAAGAAAATTCCACCTTTGGTAAGAAGAATATTAATTTGGTTTATCCCCCCATTATGTTCATTACTAGAAATGTTATTATATGCTTTATTTCCTAATTAACTAGTTATAATTTTCATAGCCTTGTAGTACATGCACCATTTAATCCATTTAGAGGTTTTTCTTCACTTGGATTTTTCTCAAAAGGTTCTTCTTTTAGTGGACAGCAAGATAGGCTTGTTTATAGGTTCTTAATTATGTGTATATTCATCCTTAATACCATCGCATTTGTCCTTTCTAGTTGATCCTTGACTCCATTTTCCCAATGGATTTGACCTTGTTTTGGCCATCTTATCATCTTATTTATAAAATATTTTATATAAATTGGATTTTGTTAAATCTAATTCTTCATAGCCATCTTGACCCTTTTTTGTAACATGATTTAAAAACCTAAGTTAGGAAAGCCCTCTAAGGAGGGGGGATAGTTGTAAAACCCCTCTTTTGTATGTAACACTCTCTTAACCTAAACTAAGAAAAGTTAGGTCTAATGTGTAGCAATACAAGTAAATACTTTATTATTAAATAAATAAAGATAAATTAATCACTTGGAAATAGAGACACCAAGAGGTGAGATTCTTGCCAAATGAAATCCCATTGGTGAATGAGAATGGATAATTCTTTCATGATAAGACTTCTAGATAAAATTCTAGATAAGTTTAATGGAGTGGGAGATAAATATCCATTAGGTTTCTTAGTTGGAAAAAGGTGCTAAGTTTAACATAAAATCCTTGCAGAAGAGAAAGGAAAGCTTTAATGGGAAAATCCTCGTGGGAAAGAAAGGCAAGTGTTTCCATGAAAATCTTAGGAAAATGGATAAATATATCTATTGACGATACTGAGGGGGGGGTGAATCAGTATTTCTTACAAAAAAAAATTTAATTGTTCTAGTGATTGCCAAAAGCATATATAGATATGTATATGTATACACAGAACACAAAAATCAACAGCTGGAACTAATGCTTTTATTAAAACTCAAGACAATGCAATGAAATAAATGCAATATAAGTATATATCTGATTGTGAATAGTTGCCAAGCTCCAACTTGGAGTTCAGTGAGGCTCCAACCTCCAGAGCACCAACTCTGTTTTGCAGTGGTTCTGCACTTAGGAGCGCCTACCCCTAATAACTTTAGTCTTGTTCAGTTCTAAGGCTCCAACCCAAACTTGGTATAAACTGTTATGCAACTACACTATATTCAGCCGAGGTTCTCTCACTCCTACTCTCCTGCCTCTGTTGCTTTTGTTGCCTCTACAGCCTCCACTGCTGCCTCTTCTGCCTCTGCTGCTTCTACTACCTCACACTCTGGTTCTTCACCACAACAACAGCACCAACAATTCTCTGTTTTTATTGTTTTATACATTCCCATGCCTTTTTCCATTCGTTTCCACTTACACCGCCTCTTAGGCTTCCTCCTCAGTCGCTACAGCGTCCTCTGCGTTGTGCAAGTTAACTGAATTTTTGAGGACACGTAGATTTATTTGAGAGGTCCAAAACTCCATGGAGAACACATCTTACTGGTTATGACTATAACAACGCTCCTTTAAAAATGATGGCAGGCATACACAGAGTCGGTATAGTTTAACGCACAGCCACGTCCCAATCGGAATCACAATCGGCTTGATTCAGCCTCTTGAACTATAGTTCAGGCTTCCTGACCTATCGGGAGCGTTATTGTATTGCATTTCTACCTCCAAATCCCACGCAGGCCAAATATCAATTACACAGGAAATATGAGTAAAAACAGGGGAAAGTGCTAAAAGGCGGACTTCAAGGATCATTGCACCCGTATCTATACCTATGTCGGGTTCGCAGTGAAATTGCAATCGATAGTCGCAGCATATGGTCGATGGCCGATGGCCGATGGACGCGATAAGACATTAAGCCAAATCGCAACATAGCATCGGGTCCACTCTTGCAATCGCAATCAGCGTTCAAGACTTCTGTGAGTCCTTTATACATCGACCCCATGACATCGCCGATGGCCGACGGGCCGATCCTCCAGCGGATGCGATCTAGCATTAAGTTGTGTTACAGTAGGACCATCGGGTCCATTTTATAATCGCAATCGCACGTTCGGGGGTGACCACTCTTTATTCATTGCAATTACTGTGGATGCGACATAACAATAGGGTGTGATATAATATGACCATCGGGTCCACATACCTTATCGCAATCGGAGGTTTCGGGTGTGACACTTAATAGAACCCACCGATATAATATACTGCTCCGTCTCCGATAGTGTATTTGTAATATTTATGCTTTTTTTTGGCCTTCGTTTGCGTTAAATTCATATATATGTCTTGCTGCCTTCATTTCTCCGATGGCTTCTGATAGCTATTACCTGCATGCATATAAGCTCTCCGATGACTTATTTGCATGCCTTCATTGGCTCTGTCTGCTCTTTGCACTGTTTGCTCCTCTAGTGGCTCTGTCTCCTCCTCTTGGCTCCGATAAGTCTATGTGCTCCTCTTGGCTTTGTCTACTCCTTGAATATTTCCATATTGACATCAATGACAATCTGTGTCCAACAATATCCACTTAAAAGAAAGACGCCGCTAAAGGAAACCAGATCATGAAATAGGCTATTAAATACCCATTGAAGAGATCAATATAAAGCAGTTGATCCATGGAAAGAACTCTCAGCTCAGGGTGAGCTGAACATAGTCAGTTCTAGTTTGGTAGCTGATGCTCGATTTTCCAAGTGACGATTCTTTCAACTAATCTAGTTTCCTTCAATTCTTGGGATGTATTGTATGTGGCTCCTTATTATTTATGTTGTGGCATCTTAAAACTTGTGAGGATAATTGCATTGTGCTATCATATGGTTCATAACTCTTGATGTTTCAAGTTGAATCTCAGAGTATCCACAGTAAGTTGGATACCCTGAGATTCAACTTGAAAGAAATGAACCACAGATGCCTCAAATCCAAAACTCTTGATGCTGTCGAATTTTTAAGTGTATGCGTGTACTTGCATGTATAATCTTTGTTCATGAGATGATGGAATAATCATGCATGTGATGACTATTGAATCTAAAGTTAAATGAAGTTAAATTGGGGGATGGGAGCCTAGTAGGTAATTGTTACTATTGGGTCATGGAGGTATGTGACAAAGGGTATCAAAGCTCTAAGTTCAAATATTGTAGCCTAAGGGCCACTTACCTCTGTAGAATGTGGAATGGGTTATACACTCTGTTTCATAACAATCAAGGAATTCATGATTGTAAGTCAATATAGTCTCTGGTACATTAGAATGTATGTGATAACTTGAACCGCTATCAAAGTGTGGTACATAATGAGAAAGAATAGGAAGCAAAAGGATATACTTGAGAAGTATAAGTGTAGCCTTCCTATATCCAAAATATGAATACAAAGGAGTGGCATGTCAATAGAATTTTTATTAAGAACTTGGAATAGGTGAAATAAAGCAAATTTATGTAAGATTAACATAGCTTACAGTGGATTAAATTGAGCTCTCATAGCCTCAGTGTGAGACAAAATAGTGTTAAGTAAAGAAAATCCAAAAAGGCTAGAGGGAAATCCACCCTAGCGACTCATTTCCCTTGTAAATCGATATTTTTAAGAAAACTGGAAAGGGAAATTTGAACAGGGGATCAAATTCCAATTTCATCACCATTGTACAAAAGAGAAACCAATTTTAACTCGAGCATAATTTAGTGAATCACGATAAAAGCTGAAGCTAAATTGTAAATGGATGTATGGTGAAGGGTATGATAACTATGTGCATAGAAAAGGCTCTCCACAAGCCTAAATTTGCAAATCACTTGATCATGATTTTTCCAAGCTGCTCTCACGATGTCGAATCATACTCTTCTACGAGAGATTGGTGCCCCTACTCTACTCATGGGGATTCTGGAGATTATTGTGCTGATGCCATTCCATTTATTGATAAATGGTATGGTGCGGATAAGAGTGTTGAGCTTCCTAATCGTTACAGACATTTTCCTGTATCACCTGATGTTTGTAGCAATGATTTCATGCTAGGGAATGAATATGAATACAAGCGTATTGACTTAAAGACCCTCATTATGAGGGCCATTGATAAGTTTGTGATGACTTTCGACCTACTCATACTGTTTATCCCGTGCACCTTAATGATTACAAGTTGAATTCATGGACACTTGGCTCAAGCGCTAAGAAGCCCTACAAAAGTGTAATACAAAATGTGCTACAGAAGAAACGTGACGTTTCTGATGATGTAATTTCAGACACTCGGAACCTTTCCCCCCAAGTTAAGAATGATCATAGGGTTAAACCTTTCGACATCTTGTGCAATGTTAGATCCACGAACGAACATGACACAAATATTGTGATTTCAAATTTTATTTTCTAAGGGTTGTCAGTGGGTAAGACAGGACCCCATCTGCCCATATAAAATATAGGCAGATGGATAGGTGTTGTATACCTTCTTGTTAAATGTATTTGAAAGGTCTAGATTCCATAAAGTCTAAACACATAGTGCGAGATAACAGATCTAGACATCAATTCTCAAATATTTTCCAGGAGGAAGTTATTTTTATAATGATAAATGATCGTTTTTGTTTATCTGTTATATATATTAGTTTGTAGCGGTGAGTGTTTCTCATTTTTAGAGAACAACAGCCTCTAGGATTATTTCCCTAACATGAAACGTGGATTCCCTAAAGTTACAAATGTATTTAGAAGTCTTACAAATAAATCTTAACTGCAATATCTTGTTATATTGAAACAATGAATGATAATAAAAGAAAAGGTGCGAGAAACCTCTATGGTTCCATGAGGGAGATAGAGAAGGTTTGGAGACACTAAATTTGATCTTTCCATATTATTTCCACGATGTCAGCCTAAAACAGCGATGTTAATTCTCATATGTATGAATAACTAGATGCATTCTTTTCAATTATGCATGTGAGTGATGTGTCGATTACAAACGAATTAAGATTCCTGAATAAACAATTGTTCATGTAGGCATGTAATTCAGGTTCGGCAATCTGCCATGTTAGGTTATGTACAAGTGAAATCGTTGTATCGAGGGAAATTCCAACCAGATACTAGCCGGATAAATACCTGTATAGTTAAAAGAAAAACATATAGCATTCTGGTTTTGATTGAGACATTGTCCATTTTGTTCACTTCTCCCTGATGCTACTTTGTCTTTTGGTACTTGTGACAGTAAAATCACCTCTAGGTGTTTTCAAGTGACAAGTTTTGGCTTCCAAGCATTGATATTCTATCAATTTTAGGTTGATTCACCCTTATGCTGCCAAACATCACCTCTAAATTATAAGAACCCATGATACTTCATGCGCTGTTAGTACCAAAGTCCATATTCAAACCGAGAGAGTAAGACAAGTTTCAAGTGCTTTCTTTCTTGTTATGCAACTCACAATTTGTACAAAACAAAACTCGTATGCCCCTAAAAGCTCGATCAAATATGGTAGCTTTAGGAAGTGGTTGCTATTACTAGTAGATTGAAAGCATAACTCCACCTTCCTATTCAGAATTGACAAAGAAAAGCACTAGATGGTTGTTTCCTTTTCAAATTCGTAATATCGACGGTCATTTCCCTTTCAATTCATAAAGCCGCTCTCGTTGAGAATCCACAAATCTTCCATCTTCAAAAAAAAGTTCATAGGGATAAGGTTTATCTCGAACTCCACATTGCCAACATAATCATTGTTGTAACTTTCCTATACGTTATACATTGGAACACGAAGGCTACGCATAGATTGGGATTGGCAGATGGTGTAAAAAAAAAAAAAACTTCTTATATCCAATATGTTATTAAATCTGAGTTTAGCCTCGATTGTGAGGGAAACCTGTGAAGTATTGTCTTCAATTTATTCAAGAAAAGTGCAGAAGAGTCGTCCATTCTAATCCACACACTGTCTTCCTGTTAAAATTTCTTCATTTAGTGTCTTGGTGGGTCTTTGATGGCTGCCAAGGAGAATGAGAAGAACTATAGCCATACATAAGAGAATAAGAAGTGGGGGAATTCATTGTCTTCGCAGGCAGGTTCTTTACATAGCATTTTTATTTGTGAATCATCATTTCTTTATGCATTCACTCGATGTTCACATGCACCTTGGTATTACTACGTGTATTATGTGTGTACATTTTATTTCACACGATATTTATATATTACAATGCTTGTAGCATTCAAGTGCTTTCATATTTTAAATAACCAACATCCTTCAAACATACGTGTATGCATGGTCATAGTATATCGACATCAAATGCTAGCCTGCAGGTAGAGTGTATATGACTAACTTATTTTTCTATATGGCTGCATAAAAGTAAGGGTTAAACGCTAACCATTGGAAGCACCGAAAGAAGTTGGGGGCAATTGAACGTGCAAACGGTTTGTGAGCAGGAGACTACTTACCCTTCACCATGACAGCGGTTGTATTAAGGGACAAGTCTTCCAAATCTCGAATTTCGATGCCTCTGTAATATGCTTGCAGAGGTAGAGTCGATGCTCTTGTTTGCTACTCTAGAAGGAGACTGGAACATGGTCAAGGTCTGTGGTAACCTTCCGTCACACAAAACTGGTAAGGTTAAAGGAAATTAAATTACGAGCTCGTTATCTTAATGCAAAACGCAAACCATAGGAATAAGGCATACCTTTTGTTATTTTCCATCAATAGTAATTTACATTATGCTTGAAGGATGTATGTTATCATTCTCATTACATACGAAGAGTAGATACTGTTCCAAACTCATGACATGATTACATGCATGTGATTATATATATGTATGGCTCATTTGTGTGGTTACAATGAGTTGTAGCAGTATGCTTACAAGCATGGATACTACAAATTTTCAATAATTATCATGTTTTAAAATTTGATTTAAGCTATTGTACAATGGGTATAGTTGAGCTTGATGAATGAACGAGGGTAAATTTAATCCTTGCACTTGTATCGAATTTCTCAAGTCTAAGTATTGTGGATAGCTATAGTAGCATTGTGAGAAGGACAATGAAAAGGTATATAAGAAAAAATTATTCTACAATATGGTTACGGGTGGAGTAGAGGGCAATACAAATAAAGGACAACAATTAACATGCTAATTTTTTTTAAGTAGAAATGGTCAACCATCAATTGATTACTTTTTTTATTGTCTCGACTTATTGAGTGATGTAAAGATTAAATTTTTAATTCATTATATGTTTTGTAGAAAGATCTCCAATGCTTAGGTTATTGTTGAATGCACTTGTGAGGGCACAAAGGCCCTATACCATGATTTAAAACTAATTTAAGGTACTTATACATGATATACCTAGTTTTAAATGTTCATAGTAGACCGAGAGGAATGAAAAAATTTGTAGTAATTTTAAAGTATGATTTTTGCATTGAAAGTTTGGATGATGGGTTTTTGTAGGACAGTCATCATGTTTTATAAATATGAATGCAAGTGTAGAGAATGGTGGATAAGGAAAGTGAATTATTCCATACTATCATCATACTACTTTAAATTATGAGTTGTATGATTACTACACAAGGGTGTAGCTTAATAAAATTCCAACTAATGTCAATAAGGATAGTCCAGTCAAGGACATAAATTAATGGAATAAAGTTTATGCTTATAGAGATCCTACGAAAGGATGATATATGAAAGAGGAAACGTTGAACTCATATAAGGTAACTCACAAACAAAAATAGATAAAATGTCAAGTGTTTTTTTTTCCAAAAATCATAGCCAACCTGAGGAAAAATAAAAATGAAAAGTATATAAATGGAAATTATATACATCATCAGGAAAGAATTTTATGACATACTATCAACATTAACAACAGTTGATGGTCAATTAAGTGGGTTTTTGAAGGTCTTATTTAATCTATTCATGAAGGTTCCCATGAAATATCGTTAAGCACATGAGACTATGTATTTTTAAAATTGTTTTTCGATGAAATCCATTTTGAATGTGGTTTTTCCGTTGGTTGAGCCATTAATTCAACTTACTGGGAAAATGCTTCAAATATACACTATTGAAGGGAACTAAACCTTACCATTTTATTATTCAAATGCTTATTTAATTAGACATGCATAAATTGGAACCTACAAGTTTATTTTGAGCAAAGCGATGTCAAAATCATTATAGCTAAAGTAGATAAGAGGTGCAAATTATATTCCAATCTAGATGAAACTACGGTCAGATTTGAGAAGTAAATGCACAAATGTATTACAACTCACTGCATGCATGTTGGAGAAGACATCATACAAATTATGACTCCAATAAAATGGTAAATGGGACTGACACCAAAAGTAAATCTAGTGGAAATACATAATGGAAGTGTAAAAGCAACTCCTGGTGTTTCTCGATTAATAGTACTAAGACAATATTAAATGCAAACTCAAATTACAATGTGTAAATTATTGCAACTCAAAGTATGCAACCTCAACATTCACAACATTGAAGGGAATATACTTCCAGTTATAGATGGGGTTTTGCTAATATCTGACAAATAGAAACCTTTCAAATCTACAGCAAGAAGAAGATGCTTCCAGTAGAAGAATGGTAGATCTTACAAATGTACTACTTATGGGAAGTGATAAGATAAAAATGGTCTGTGTGGTTCTACTACATATACACAAAGGATACCTGCTTTATAAAAAGACAAAAATATTAGATATGGTGGAGCTTGATGCATTTGAAAAAAAAAAGTTAGAACAATCTAGAGCAGCTTGATTACACACTAGATTTGGAACATGATTGGTCCAAATTAATAAACAAATCTTGGGTAAAACAAGAAGGTTTCACATTAATACAACTCATGATGATCAAAGGATCTTAGGCTGGTAGTAAAGTAATGCATGCATCAAGTGAATTAGAACATATAAAATGTTCTAGATGATGAAGAAAGAGGATAACAAATCATGCAACAACTTGTTACTAAATTAAGAAAACGATGGCTAAGTGGCACTAGCAATCAGGATTGTGGTGCACAAAGATATTGGGTATCTAGCAATCTATTCAAATAAATGGACAACCGTGCAATCTGAAATCCGTATTTTGTACCAATACTTCCTATCAAGCAATACAGGGGAAGTCTACCTATCAAATTGTTTTGATAGTGTTGTCGGGTTTTGAATATAACAACATAACAATTATTTCATAAACAGTTTATGAATTGTATTATACCATGTCATGATTCAGTGTTAAGTGGGGTATCAACATGCTAATGACCTAGGTTCACACCCTGAGCCACATAGTGACTAATAACTTAATTGGTGTGTAATTGAGAATATTGTAACCTCATTTATAACTCATGTATGGGAAATATATGTATTTGCATACTAATTGTTCAATTGGTTTTGGAAACACTGAATTATTCATGGCCAACAAGGTGTTGGAAGAAGTGTAAAAAGAGCAACAACAAATCCTATGACATGATTATTTTATATATGGCGTACTTTTTAGTACCAAACAATTATTTTCTTGGCTAAGGAAAAAAGTTAAGGTTGTTATTAGACTTCAAATATAACATTGAAGTCCATACTAGACTAACTATCCTAGTCAATAGTCCTCTATTATTAAGAGCCTGTCTCGTGACCGATTAAGTTCCAAAACTCAAAGTTATTGGTATGATAAAGTTGTAGTATGCATGATTACTGCGATGGCACTAATTTGCTGAAATTGTCCTGCAACCACAAGACCCATGAAAAGGATTAGGTAAATAAAAGCACTTGAACATTTTGACATAAAAATCATTTACTTATGCTCTGGTTTCAGGAGTTGAACAGGTCCATGAATTCCTTACTCTCCAATCGAGAAACCGAGTACAACTTGATCGGACTTGCTTGAAGGTAATATGAATAATTAAAGGAATGTTTGGCATAATACTAACATGGTTATGAAGTATACGTCATGTAGGTGATGCTATGGACATTTGGTATTGTGTACACATTGTACAAGTGGTACTGTGTACAAACGGTACAAATGGTACTGGTATGTATGCATGTATTGCATGATGATATATGACATGTATCACTGTATGTGTGTGATGCACACTATGTGTAGGTACACATGGTTAGGGAGAAGGCATTGGGTGATTGCCTGGTGTGGCAACCGATCTAAAGTGCGTACTGAAAAAGAAAAAGACAAAGGTGGAAGCTAAGGAGTAATTCAAGGATAAGTATCAATGTTTTATTTCCGTTTTATATACATGTGATTTATGGTTCTGATCTATGATTGATGGTTATATATGCGTTATGATTTTGATGGTTCTGAGTTAACCTGAGGTAATATTTTATACATGTTGATTGGTCAAAAGTGCTAGATTGACTTGTTGTGACTAATGCAGGGAGACTGCAGGAAGAAATTGTTCGGCAAGAACACAAATGCATTGGAAGAGTATGCAGTTTCTTCCTATTATAATACAATGAAAATAAAGAATCATAGTTAAATGGTAGACAACATTAACTCGTATTTACTCAAATAGTAGTATTGTTATATCAAGTTATGACATTAACTGTGGTAAACAAAATTGAGTTTTGTTTTTTTATGGCATCTAAAGTCTCTCAAAGAGTTGAATGAATAAATGTTACGTGTAGAAATTGAAGGAGAATTGCGGTAGAACACCTTTGTAATCTATATATCGAAAGTTCTATTTTAAGTAGCAAGGTCATGGGAATATGGAAATTCAGAAACAATTACCTATGAACAAGAAAGTAAATTGTAAGATGCAGTAATACACCAAGGACGGTGTAAATTAACGGGGGGGAGTATGTAACACCCCTCTATTGTATGTAACACTTTGTTAACCTAAACTAAAAAAAGCTAGGTTGATGTGTAGCAATGAAAGTAAATACTTTATTATTAAATAAATAAAGATAAATTAATCACTTGGAAAAAGAGAAACCCATTGTCGAATGGCAATGGATAATTCTTTCATGATAAGGCTTCTAGATAAGCTTAATATATTGGGAGATAAATATCCATTAGGTTTCTTAGCTAGAAAAAGATGCTAAGTTTAACATAAAAGCCTTGCAGGAGTAAAAGGAAAGATTTTATGGGAAAATCCTCGCGGGGGAGAAAGGTGAGCTTCTCCATGAAAAGCCTAGGCAAATGGATAAAAATATCCACCTAAAAGCAAGACGCTGCTAAAGGAAACCATATCATGAAAGAGGGCATTAAATACCCATTGAAGAGAACAAGAAAAGGCAGTTGATTCATGGCAAGAACTCTCGAATCGGGAGTGGACTTGAAGTAGCCAGTTCTAGATTGGGTGGCGATGCTCGATTTTCCAAGTGACAGTTCTTTCAGCTAATCTAGTTTGCTTCAATTGCTTAGGATGTGTTGTATGTGGCTCCTTACTCTTTATGTTGTCACATCTTTAAAGTTTTGAGTATAATTGCATTGTGCTATCATATAGTTAGTAACTCTTGATGTTCTCGAATTTTTAAGTGTATGAGTGTACTTGCATGTATAATATTGGTTCATGAGATGATATAATAATTATGCATGAGAAAATTACTGAATCTAAAGTTAATTGAAGATAAATTGGGGGATGGGAGCCTAGTAGGTAATTGTTAATATTGGGTCACAGAGGTATGTAACAATCACTAATCAATAACATTTCTAAGTTACTCCTGTGCTCTCACTTTGTGGTTGGGACCTTTACAGATTGAGTAAAATTTGGAGTGGTAATAGTAAACAAATTGTGGGAATCTCCTTTACTTACCATATACCATCCCCAACTTTGCTTTTTTTGTGATCACGAGGTACATTAATAAACTAAATGAATAATATTGGAGAGTCTCATAACATATTTTGAGGTGTGTCTAAGATATCATCACGTTGGACAATATTATTGTAACATGAAGATTTCTTTAACATATTTTACTAAGATAGATTTGGGCTAGATGATAGGAAATCCAATTCTAATTAAACCTCAAGTTTAAATTTGGTCTAGTTTCATGGTCAAGCAAAAAGAAATATACTATTTCTCTTTATCCATCAAAGATATAATTTCATGGTGTTGTTAATGCAAAACAAATAAGTGTGTGGATTGGGACTATTTTTTTGTATAGGCACTTCCACATTTGCAACATACATATGTATAATTTGATAGCTAGAGTGCTATTTAAATAGCATGTAACCATATTTTCCATCAAACGACAATGTATGTGGAGTTGATACATGATGGTGCAATTAATATATAGTTTTGTTCTAGTGACCAACTAATTGACATGTATTCTCGGTTTTATGCTCACATGTCAACATTAAGGGAGGGCGTTATCATAAATTAAATTATGAGACATTTTATATGCAGTTATTGGCAAAGAACTTACTATTCATATATCACGGATTTATAAGGATCAAATCCTTCTAGGTACAGACTTATTTTTATGATGTAAAATTAAAAAAAAAAGGCACTTTAAGAGACTTCATCCATTTATAATATGGTAAATTTGAGGTT
>APFE030978011.1:0-21806 GCA_000404065.3 Pinus taeda
TGGCATATGCACTCTCAAGAAAGGATGAGGATGTGGAAGCATTGTTGTGCGCCATTTCTATTATCCAACCAGATTGGGTAAACAAAGCAAGGGAGGAATGGAAGAATGATGAAGAAGTGTGGGCACTTATTCGAAAATTACAACAAGATTCTAGTACGTCTGATACATTTAGCTGGCAAAATGATTCGTTATGGTACAAAGGTCGCTTATCCCTCTGTAACAATTCCCAGCTAAAACAAAAGATTCTTATGGAATTGCACACTTCTCCCTTAGGAGGGCACTCAGGATTTTTAAAAACTTACCACAGGGTTAAGAAGGATTTTTTTTGGGATGGCCTTAAATCAGATATTCAAAAGTTTGTGGCGGAATATTTGAGTTGCCAACAAAATAAAGTTGAAACAATTAAGACACCGGGTCTATTACAACCTTTATCCATTCCAAGCCAACGTTGGGAGGAGGTTTCAATGGATTTTATCACAGGTTTACCCAAGTCTGAGGGAAAGAGTGTCATCATGGTGGTAGTTGACAGACTTACCAAGTATGCACACTTTTGTGCATTATCACATCCATTTAAAGCCAGTACAGTTTCCACAACATTTATGGAAACAATTCAAAAGCTACATGGAAATCCAAAGATTATTGTAAGTGACAGAGATCCCATTTTCACTGGAAATTTTTGGACAGAATTATTTTCTTGTCTTGGTACTCAGTTAGCTCATAGCTCATCTTATCATCTCAATCTGATGGGCAAAATGAGATAGTAAACAAATGTTTGGAAGGATATCTTCGTTGCTTTGTATCTGATAAACAGACACAATGGGTCAAATGGTTGCCTCTGGCTGAATGGTGGTATAACACTTCCTTCCATACAACAACACAAATGACCCCATTTATGGCACTTTATGGGTATCATCCACCATCCATCACATCATATTTAAGAGAAAATTCTAAGGTTCAAGCAGTGGAACATCACATCGAACATCAACAACAAGTACTCCAACTCTTAAAGGATAACCTTGTGTTGGCACAGAATAGAATGAAACAACAGGCATATCAACATCGCAGCGAAAGATGTTTTGTTGTAGGTGATTGGGTATTTCTACGGCTACAACCATATAAGAAAATGTCCCTCAAGCAAGCTAAGAAGGATAATAAATTATCACCAAAGTATTATGGTCCGTACAAGGTGTTGCAAAATATTGGTACTATGGCATACAAATTGTAGCTTCCTGCAGCTTCTCGATTACCCAGTTTTCCATGTTTCATGTTTAAAGAAGGTTATAGGCGACAAGCTCCCAGTTCAAACAATATTGCCAGAACTTGACGAGAAAGGAAAAATTATATTGGAACCAAAAGTAGTCACAGAAACAAGATCTCGACAGCTACGAAATCGATCAATTTCGGAGTATCTTATCAAGTGGAAGAACTTATCTGCGGAAGATTCCACATGGGAGGATGAGAATTTTATAAAGATGTATCCAGAACTACTCAAGCGTTGAGGATAACACTTTTTTTGAAGGAGAGGGGCATGTTGGGTCCTTATAATACTAGTGATTACCCCATTACTATGGTAGTTGTACCCCTTATTAATATTGTTATGCCCCTATTGCCCCCATATTGTTATTACTGTGCCCCATAGAATCCCTCTATTGTTATTTTTGTGTCTTTATATTATTATTGTTAGGTCAGCTGGGTTATATTGTGACTCCTTAGACTCTTATGTATAGAAAGGAAGGTTTGTCATTTGTATCATCCAAGAATTGTTCATTTATGTAATGTAAAGGAGGTTGCCCCCTCGAAGAGGCTGAATTCTAAGGCGTTGATCTATCTTTTCTATCTTTTCTTGAGCTAATTTCATAACAACTTTCCATAATCAATTCTAAGATAATCACAAGTTCACACAATCTATAATAGGTCAGGTCTTCTCTATAATTGCCACTCACATTATAAACATTCAAATAAACATATGGTAAACATGGTAGCTACATGTCATGAATGCATATTTGATCATGGTCTCATTCATTTCACCAAAGAATCGATAAGAAGGCTCACTACCCTTCTCAAGCTAGCTGCAACAATAATTGTTAGCTTATGCAATCATGTAACCATTCAACAACTTATCGAATCATGAACGAGATCCATAATAGGAGCACATTATTTAACCATGCATATAACCAACATCTAACCAGAATGGAACTATGACAAACCAGTCATAAAATCAACATACTATCCAATATATGTGGTCATTAATCGCAATAAGAAATAACACTTAATAACATATACATAAATCCAACCAAGTCGAGTACCTCCATGTACCATCCGACCATAGATTGGGTTGAACCAAATATTTATTTCAGCCAACCACCCCCATGCCATATTCCAAGCATGAATGTGGGACCTCATGGGATAAACCAAAGAAAAACCAACCAGGGAATCCAGAGGCTAAACAACTCAATTCTCAACCAAAGTGATTTCACCTAAACTAGTCCTCATAATTTCTTCACCATACTCAGAGGACTTTTCCTATCTCCACCCACTTGTCAAGGGCTTCTCATAGAAAACCATTTCCACCCCCAACCGTTGGGATTTTCCTAAGAGCACCTCACCCAGATCCAAAATCTTCCGGAAATCCAAAGCTCGACCAAGAGTAAATCACATCACACCATGGTTATCCAGGAAGTGGCAAGGCAAGTATGAAACCACTATCAAACCAGGAAAATGCACGCAAACAACAACAAAGTAACCAAATAAACACGTGCATGTACCATGCACTCAAATTTCATCAATGAAATCACACATGCAACTTGTTACCTATAATGTTCTCATGTTGTAGTTGCTTTTCCAACCTTCTCCTTACGCTTCCTTTCTTTCCTTTGTTTGCTTGTGTCTAAGTGCTCTTTCTCTCCTCTTGGAGTTCAATTTATGACACTAATCAAAATTGAGCCAAAAGTTGAGCAAAAGTTGTTAATTATTTTTCTCATGCCTTTTTATCGTTGATGTTTAGTGTCTCTTCCTTCCTTTTCCTTTTCATTTATTTTATCTCTAATTTCCCTTAGATGCATATTTGTGTCTCTTCATATTCCTTTTCCCCTATTTTCCTTTATTCCTTTAATTAATTTCCATTTACTACCTCTTTGCCTTGGGAAATTTCCATAGTCATTAATAAACCACAAATGACACCCACTATAATGTTTTTTACTCCATTCAACTTGGAATACTTGTACTATGACCTTGATGTTATTTAGGACTTTATAATTTCCTTCCAATTACAAGGAAAAATATAAACCCGAGGTTGTTACACTTTCTTTCTTGGAGAATGCCTAGTTTCATGGTTAAGCAAGAAGCAAGCTTTCATTAAAAAGAGCGAGCGCGTGACCTAGGGCAGCAGCGACAGCGTCGACGTTCCTCGGCTTCGGCCTTGAGGCCTGCCCGATCTGGGCCTTGGCCGCTGCCATGGCCCAACCAGACCCTTCCCAGGGGGACTCTGAGAAAGCCTTCTCAGATCTGGTTAAGTCCCTTCCCCCTCCTCGACCCAAACCTGCAACTTCAAAATTTGTCAAGAAACTAGATATTCTCGAGGAAGTCCAGCTGCCACCAATCCTTCCTCGTATGGCAGCGTTATCTCTAGCCGAAAAATGACTCATAGGACAATTCACGGGTTTATGGCCCTCGCCAAGAATAGTACAAAGATGGGTGGAGCGAAACTGGTCTGATAAAATCCCAGGGAAAATCTCAATACGTTTTTGTGGCAAAGGTTATTACACCTTTCACTTCGAATCCAAAGCAGATAAGGACCTCATATTCATAAATGGTCCCTACTTCATGGATTCCCGAGGGCTTTACCTTAACAAGTGGACTCCTGACTTTGACCCAGAACTGGACATCCCCAACGCAGTCCCAATATGGGTCCGTCTTCCTCATCTGCCCTTGCATTGCTGGGGAGATGACTCGGTCAAAGCAATCGGAAACGCGGTTGGGAAATACATCGACAGAAGCGAACCTAAGGACAACATGCAGGCATGTGCAAGGATATGCGTGGAAGTCGATCTCGGAAAAGGACTGCCGGAAGCCATCAAGCTCAAGGTGGACGATTGGACCTACATACAACAGCTGGACTACGAGCAGATTCCCTTCAAATGCAAGGTATGTCATGAATATGGGCACTTTGCCAATAGATGTACTAAGGTAACTAATCTTGAAACTGAAGATCAAGGAGGACAATGGGAGACTGTTAAAAAAAAGAAAGCAACTCCTCCAGCTAAACCTGATTCATCTCCTGATATGCCTGGTTCCTCTTCCCAGCGCCCCCCTTCTCCCTCATCTAACCCATCGGGCCCATCCCAGGATCCGCCTATTCCATCATCCTCCAACCCCTTCTTGATTCTTGCATCAGAAGACCCTCTGACTGATCAGCCCCCTTTAGATCTGCCAGATCCTCCCCTGAATTCTTCGATCCTCTCCCAACCTTCCACAGAGGCTCCTCCCCCCAGATCCACCAGAAGCTCCACAAAAGAAATTGGTACATCAAGCGATCTCCACAAGAAGCCTGGCCCAGGGAGGAAATCAGCTAAGCAACACCGAGAAGAAAGCACCCAAAAGGACATAGCCCTTGGATTCCAAACTCCTATGGAATCCTTCATAACAGGACATCAGGAAAAGGAAACAACAGGGAAAGACTTCGAGAGGCGAGCACCTCCCTGCTCGAACGCCCCATGATGAAAATCCTCTCCTAGAATAGCAAGGGCCTGGGGCACCCCTCCAAAATAACTGCCTTAAGAGACCTTCTTTATAATGAAAGACCTGAAATCCTGTTGATACAAGAGACCAAACAAAACCAATATGAAATGCAGAAAATCATAGACGCCTAAAGGCACTTCTCAGGCGTCATTAGCAGCTCCAGAGGAGCATCAGGAGGAATAGTAACCATGTGGAACAACGAACATTGGGACTGCGATTCAACCATATACAATCAAAATTGGATAAGGACCAATTTGAACAGCAAAGACGAGAATTGTGAACTCATCATATACAATGTCTACATTCCCAACCATTACAGAGAAAAGGAGCTGTGCTGGAAAGAATTAAAAGAAAGCATAGACAGCGAACAAACTTCCAATATCATAATAGCTGGAGATTTCAATTTAATCCTCCATGCGAATGAAAAAAGAGGAGGCAACTTCATGCACGATCCCTTCAGAAGTCAGCTGGAGGAAATAATGCAAGAGCATGAAATGGTGGACATCATTCCAAAAAACCGAAAATACACATGGAGCAATCGAAGGCTGGGAGCAGGCAACATTATGGAACGCTTGGACAGATTTTTGGTCAATATCTCCCTTCTCTCTTCCTTCGCAGCTAGACACACCAATATTCTCAGCTCCACAGCTTCTGATCACTACCCCATTCTCCTCACGATGAAACCCCACCTCCATCTGGGGCCAATCCCATTCAAATTCAATCCGCTATGGAGACACAACTCTTCAGCCGGGGCAATTATAGAGGCTACCTGGAAACAGCACGTTGAAGGATCTCCCAGTCATATCTGGGAAACAAAAATTAGGAGCATAAGAAGAGCGCTCAAAGATTGGGCAAAAACCAGCTATCAGGAGCCAGAAAAATTAAAAATAAAAATAAAGCAAGACTTGGAGGAAGTCCAGAATCAAATAGAAGACCAAGGACTATCCCAACAACTCAAAAACAAGGAATGGGAAGTTCAGGGACAGCTCATGCACATCAGCAGAGAAGAAGAGATAAAATGGAGGATCAAATCGCGACAGCTATGGCTGAAAGAAGGAATAAAAATACAGCATACTTCCACAAGCAAGCTACAGCTAGAAAGACAAGGAACAACGTTAGAGCTATCAATGATAGTGAAGGCAATCATTACAATAATCAAGAAGATATCAAGAGGGAAGCCTCCTCCCATTTCAGGAGCCTTCTTACTGAAGCCCAAGAAGAAGTAGATTATTCAGAGTTGCTACAACATCTCCCCAAAGGCATAACTCAAGAAATAAACGAAATTCTAAATCGAGACATCGAAGAGGAAGAGATTAGAAAAGCAATCTGGACCTTGCAGCCGGACAAGTCACCTGGGCCAGATGGATTCCCCATCAACTTTTACAGGGATTATTGGCAGCTGATAAAAAAAGACCTTGCAAAAATGCTGAGGGGAATACAAAGGAAGGGGAAGATGGGAGGCTTTACCAATTCTACCTTCCTTGCTCTCATTCCCAAAGAAAATCGACCCACCTCATTCTCCAGGTTTCGGCCAATATCTTTGTGCAACTCTTCATACAAGATCTTCACGAAAATCATAACCATGAGACTCCAGTCCCTCCTCCCATCTTTGATATCTGAAAATCAAGGTGGCTTTCTGTCCAATAGGCAAATTCATGACACCATTACCTTGGTCCAAGAAGCCATCCACTCCAGCACCTCAAGACAAGAGAAAGGATTTGTACTCAAACTCGATTTGGCTAATGCTTTCGATCGGGTAAGGCACTCCTTCTTGTTTGCTGTTTGAAAAAAATGGGCTTTAACTCTTCTTTCATCAACACCATAGCTGCTTGTATATCAGGACCATGGATATCACCCCTGATTAATGGTCGCCCCTGTGAAGCCTTTCAATCCTCTAGAGGACTAAGGCAAGGTTGCATTCTATCTCCCTACCTTTTTATTCTTATGGCAGAATCCTTCAGCAAAGCCTTGGATCATAATCGAAGAATCGGCCTCATAACAGGCATTAAATTTGGGAATGGAGTTAAGAATATCAACCATTCTCAATTTGCTGATGACACTCTTTTGATTGGAGGGGCCTCTACCACCATAGCAAGGCGTTTCAAAACCCTCCTCGACCAATACATGGATTATTAAGGGGGAGCTGTTAACTTTCACAAAAGCTGCGTTTATGGCTGGAACATCTCCAATCAAACAACCCATAACATCGCCAATATCTTCGGAGTTACATACAAAACTAAATGGGATCATTTCTCCTACCTTGGGATGCCGGTGAGTCTGGGACCATTAAAATCAGAGACATGGAATGAAATAATAGATAAAGTCAAAAGGAAAGTCCAGCAATGGGGAACACATTGGCTCAACCCAGCGGGCAGACTAATTCTGCTCAAATCAGGTATAACCTCCCTGCCCCTCTATAGATTCACTCTTTATCAAGCCCCTGCTATTTTTCACCATAAACTGGAAGTTGCCCTTCGAAATTTCCTGTGGCAAGGGGGGAAAAAAGAAAAGAATAGATTCAACTTGGTCAGCTGGAAAAATGTAATCCAATCTCAGGATAGAGGAGGCCTTGGAATAAGAGCTCCTAAAATTCTCAATCTAGCATTTGGGATTAAGATGGCTTGGAGGCTAATCAATGGACCAACAGCATGGTGGAAGCAAGTCATAGAAAGCAAATATCTCAATGGTACAAGACAAAGGCTTCTTGAAGATGGCATTCCCAATAGGGATTCCTCCAAAATTTGGCACCTATGCAAGAAAGCAATTCAAATCCTCAGGCAAAACACTTCAAAAATCCCTGGAGGAGGGGACAGCATTAACTTCGCTACTGATAAGATTATGGGGCTTCAACCACTTAACACTATTGAAGATGCTCTCCCGATCATCCAATATCTCAACAACAAAGGCATCCATAGGCTTGGACAAATCTCGAAATGGGACCCAGACTCTCATGCCTGGACATATTGGGATTTCCCGGATATCCCAACAACCTTGGAAGCGAGCTTCACTGCCCTCAAAGCTCATCTTCACAATAGAGCCCCAATCAAAAAAGATGCAGCAGATGGGCTTCGTTGGGACCCCACAGGATCAAGTTATACCATCAAGTCAGGGCATCAACATATCTACAATAACACATATCAGATACCCATCTGGAATCACTGGAGAATAATCTGGAAATCAGAGGCCATTCCAAAAATAAAATTTTTCACATGGCTGTTATTAAAAGGCAAAGTTCTCACTGCGGAGAATTTAAGCAAGAGAGGGATCAATGGTCCATCCAGATGCCCCAATTGCTGCTCAGCAGAGGAGACAATGCCTCACTTATTCATAGACTGCCCCTTCGCCAAAAGATGCTGGGTTAAAATGTCTTCCTTGGGCAACATAGATTGGCAACCTCAGCAAAACATTGCTGAGACACTGTATGAATGGAAAAAAAGCTGCCCATGGAAGGAAAAAAGGAGCAGGCTTGTGAAAAGAATTTGGGACACTATTCCTCATTCCCTATTATGGAGAATTTGGTTATCAAGGAATAAAAAAATCTTCCAAAATAAAGAGACCAATGTTCGAACTACATGCAGCAAAGCACGCATCTTGGCTTAGGAGGCAATAGTAGCAAAACACAAGGGGAAAATTCAAGCAGAGGATTACACAGTAGAGGAAAGATTTGTCATTAGCCACATCCTGGAAAGACCAGGACAAAATCAGGGGAACCAAAAGAACGACAGACTACAGCACACTCAAACAAAGGATTGGGAAATTAGGCTCTCAGCTCAAGAATTTAAGAGGTGGATACAGAGCAATAACTGCACAACACTTCATTTTGACGGGGCTTCTAAATCGAACCCAGGCCAAGCAGGAGCGGGAGGAGTAATTGTGAACGAGGCAGGGGACAACATTTGCAGTTACGAATGGAGTCTTGGAGAAAAAACCAATAACAATGCAGAGGCACTAGCCTTATACCAAGGACTACTTCAACTAAAGAATCTGGGCATTAAAAGGGCCATAGTTTTTGGGGACTCTGCAATTATAATCCGTCTAATGATCCATAAACAGAGCTCCCCCAACTGCAACCTTCAACAGCACATAGATCGCATCAAGCTCTTCCTCAAAAATTTTGATGACATCCGGTTTTACCATGTCCTCCGAATCCTAAATAAACAGGTAGATAAAAAAGCGAACAACGCTGTTGGAAGAATGGTAGGAGCGTTAAGGTGCAATGCAATCGATAGCTTCCATCCCATACCATGAAGAAGAATCAACATCGCAACGTCCTGTAGTGCTTGGTCAAACAAGCGTGCGAAGGAAAAGGACGCCTGAGGAGCAGGACACTCTTGTGCAATCTCAGCACTCAAAAGCAGGTTCACCTGACCCCAGACAGTAGTAAACACTTGAGCACAAGCAGCAGTAATCAACTCAACGCCGGCACTTACAGAAATGGATCAGCGATGAAGGATTTTGTGAAGGATTTGGTTCAGGCCAATACCCTTCTCGTGAGCCAGGTTTATTCTCGGGATCCTGATCTCAGCCCGCCTCAGCCTATAAATCTGTCTCTCTGCTCCCAAATCAACACTCATCAGCATTCACTTGGCGATAAAGGCACTGTGAAGAAGTCCCTTATGGAAACAAGCGAGTTTACTCAGAGCGACCCGAAGAATTGTCCCGCATATTGGCGAGACCCCACTCTGGTACCGCTCCTTCAATTCCTGTATTGCTTTAATCTAACCAGTATTTTTGTGTCTATCAGGAACTCTAAAGACAGAGCCAGTGAGGTTGCTCTCCCTTCAGCCAACCTCTCTGTTCTTCCATTTTTATCCCCATCGCAGTACCTCCCCTCAAGTCTCACTACCTCCACCTCGAACTCTCTCTGTTGCCTCTTCTCTCTCAGCACCCAGTTCTTCGATACCCTCTTCTCGATCACTCTCCGTTGGCTCTTCTCTCTCAACTCCCGTTACCCAAGCAGGGCGAAAGGATAACCGCGGGCTATTACTCTCCCGCCCGTTACAAAAGCCTTCTCGACTTTGACAGCCCTCCTCAAAACGCTCATAAGTTCTTTACCTACCGCGCCTCTGTCCTCAGCATCTTCACCTACCACACCCTCTCTCCAAATATGGCGCGCAACGAGGATTGTCTGCACTGTGCAGACCTGCAGGTAGAACTTGAGGAAATAAGGACTCAACAGACTGTCTTAGATGACAAGCAAAAGCTCCTGGAAGCAAGATTGGAAGAACATGACCGACGTCTTGAAGAGCAGAACTGAAGGCTCTATGAACAAGACCGTCTCATGAACGAGAAATATAAGGCGGAGATACAGCTATTTATGCACAGAGCATCATCCCTACAAGAACAGTTCAGGCAACTCACCAATCATTGCGCTCATGCAGAGGAATCCATCTCCATTCTCAAGTATATGATGGATAAGAGAAATGTAGTTGCCACCAACTCTTCTAGCGTTAAGCAGGAAGCAAGAGATGATTAGCCAGAGGAATCTACAGCGAGACACATCCAACATATAATGATAGATTAAATGTATTGTAAATGCATCTTTTTGCTATTTTCTTTTATCAGAATCTATAGTAGCACAGTTCTAGGCAGTGGTAAAAGTAGCAAAGCAAGGATCAAGGAGGTAGTTTCGTTTTGTAAACCCCTTGATCAGGACAAACAATGGCATATCATGTACCAGAGGAGACTGAACTCCTGGAATTTTTTCAGAATCTAATATAGCAACCGAACTTTAAAAAAAAAAAAGAAGAAGCAAGCTTTCATTTCCTTGTCTACAACTAAAGCAAAATATATTGTAGCAACTTATTTTTGCACTCAAATATTGTGGATGAAGTAGACATTGCAGGATGTACAAGTGTTATATCGTAAACCTATTCCTATTATTTGTGACAACACAAGTGCAATCTACATGTCAAAGAACCATGTTTTTCACTCCATGAAGAATCATATTCCAATCTTCCAATCAATTGTCATTTCTTGAGAGAGAAAGTTGCTAATGAGAGTGTAAAGCTAGAGTATGTAACTACAAAAGAACTGGTTGCTGGCAATTTCACCAAGCCACCTCCTAGACAACAATTTAAGTATTTGAGGAAAAATTGGGAGTTGTTCCTCTCGCCTCCCTCCACTAGATCTTCCTACAAGAGGAAGAAAGGCAGTTGTTATATTTTTAACATATCAAGATGAAATTATTAGGTTCACAAGATCAACATGACATGGGAAGATTTATGACAGGAAGACTATGGTGAGAGAGGGAGCATATTTGTGTCTTTTCCATTGATGTCAAAGGGGGATATATCTTGGTGATCAAAACAATGTATAAGAAGGAGAAGTATTGATGTAGAAGAAAAGTTCAACACATACATAAAAAATAACAATAATTCAACACATACAATAGAAACAACAATAGTTCAACGCATACAACGAAAGATAATTGCATTCAAGGGGGATTAACATTCAAAGGAAAGTTTAAGCACAAGCATATTTGGTATGTTTTCTTTATGATGCTTTGTTTGATCACAACGTTTCCATCAATTAAAAGGGGGAGAATGTTAGTAATATGTTGTCATTGATGGCAAAGGTGTCCGAAGATGCCTTAGGAGATTAGGTTTCATGCACAATAAGAAGAATGAAGAGAAACATCGATGAAAATTATGTAGAGAATTTGTAGACATTTCTAGTGTAGAAGATCATGTTAGATGCATATGGAACACAAGTAGATGGATAAAGCTATGAAATAGCTTTCTAGTGGTATGTGGAAGTTTAGAAATGGCCTCCTGGAGAAAAAGTTAGAGTCAATCGAAACTAGGGCTCCAAATGTCAAAATGTGCAGTGCTAAGATTGTTGGAAGTGCCTTGGAGCAAGTTAATTTGGTGGAGTTTCCAAACTCAGTAGAAGCGTAGTGAAGCGGCCAAAATAGGATTGAGAAAACATGGGCGACAACAATACAATGGGGAAATTTTTTTATTGGTTGATTGGTAGAGCCCACCTTTCCCACTAGCCCAATGGAGGTATCTCGACAGTATTATCCCGGTGAATTTTATATAGCACTCAAACAAACAAGCGGGATAATGACAACCGAGCATACGTGGCACTGACAAAAACATGTAGCAAAAGGAAGTGATTGGGTGTTGGTGGCCCCCTCCCACACCAAATCCCAGTGGAGGAAACCCAATGATAATACCCCAGAGAAAACTTAAGCAACGCAAAGAGATTGAGTGGGCAGATGTGGAGCAACAATGCGTAACAGAGAGGTATTTTATTGGTCGATGCAGAACCCACATAACACATAAGACAAACACCCTTACCCTTGCGGGTGTATTCGAAAAAATCCATAAGGAGTGCTTAAGCATATGAGTGGGATGATGTGTTAACGGACAAAGGGGTGTCGAGATGGTGGTATACCCATACTACTGATCTAGAGATCAACAAGGAAGTTCACCCTAAAAACCACACACCACCCCCCCCCCCCCCCCTGCCCCACGCTCAATACCACAAATAGCTAGCAAGGGCGTTGACATGGGTAGAACCGACGATATTGATCAACAATTGTTTTCCAAAGTGTCGGTCAATGTTGCAAACATAAAAGAGGTAGTATAGTTAAAAAGGCACGTCCCTTAGAATTTTTTTAACAAATAAATTTAGCGAAAAACCAAAGGCTTGAGACTCTTTCTCTCTCCTCTAACAAGAGGAAACACAGAAGAATTTGATTGGCGCTCACAAGATGATGAAGTTTGATGATGTCAGCATGACATGACCCAATCAGAGTTGGACACATGGCAAGCAAATTCAGTGTTTTTAGGTACCCAAACGACCCATATTTGAGTGACATGTGGACCAATCATAGGACGATAGATGGTATATGTGGCATCAACGTTATTTCATTCTATAGGTCAGTGCCCGGAAGAAATAAGCAGAACACTTAAGAAATAGGAAGGTTGACTAGTCATCGGGATGTGCGCAATGTCAGAGACAACTCAGCTTGGGAGCATTTCTGGTTGCTTTTGATGTAATGGGCAAGCACAACCTGAAATAATTTAATGCACGCAAAGAGAAATAATTAGGATATAGGTGGCGAGACGCGTCGGATTGATAACATGCAACAACAACCAATGAGAAGCAAGTACGACGACCCCACGAGAGAGCTAAGCCCATAAGTAAGACCCTAAAGGTTTTTAATAAAGAGCAGAGGGAATGCACGAGGTAAAGGGTTTCGAGGGCTTATCCTCGTGCAAAGTAATATGCACAAAGACCAAGGGCGTGAAGGTTTACAAAGGAAAATAATCCCTCACAAGCTACTGTAGGGATTAATGCACGGGTAGATGGACAAAAAACCCTCTTAGGTTTCTCGAAACCTAAGCCATACAGATCAAGGAATCTGAATTTGTTCAAGCAAAAGACATTTAAACATGATAATGTTAGACAAGTATAGACAAAGCGAGGTTGAATAGCTACATGCTCATTCCTGTGTAATTATGCTAGAGCAGTCAGAGTGGTAGAGAGGGAACCCTCAACTAACTCCAAAAATGAGACTTGTACACAAGACAAGCAACAAGTGATTCACATGGCGTATATGACCCTCAACAATTCAAGATGCTAATAAATAACAACATATAAACTTTGAATGCATCAATATTAAAGTGTTAATCTAGAACATGGAAGCATAAACATATGAAAAAGTGAGAATTAGACCATGAAATAGATAGAACATTTGCATATCTATATTATTAATCCATGAAGGAATATTACAACCATAAGGTGTTGCAACAAGCCTTCCTCCAGCCCCTAGCTCCTATAAATCTCTCAACAATATCATGGCAACATAACAATGCACGGATTTTCCTCCCCATTACAATGGCCTAGCCTCCAGTATATAGGCAAAGGGAGGCTCAACTTTTGCCAATTTCTTCACTAGTTCACTTTGGGCAAAAACAAAAAGGTTGGAGGATGATTCCTTTGTTTCATTTCTCTTTCCATGTGTAGTAGTCTCTGCTAGGAGAGGCAACATCCAAAGATGAGTTTGAGGCGATCCCTTCCATATTTTTAGAGTAAACTTTGAGTAAATGACAAAGTCACAGTGAGTTAACTCGTGATTTGCCTTCATGAGCTCATGAAAGTCAAGTAATGCGACCGTAGTGAAGGAACAAAGCACGTGTTTCTAGGGTAACGTGGTACACTGGTTGTTGGACCATGTTAGCACACTTATTTCTAGTTTATGGGGTGTGTTACCATGGCAAATAAGCCTATAAATTAGGGTTTTACTTCAATGCAAGTTGTTTTTCTCCTCTGAGTTGATGAGGAGGTCTTTTCTAGTGTAACAAATGCCCCTTAAAGTGCGAGGTCAAAGAAGAAATGATGATCAAAATAATTTATATAATGTGACTAAAGAGAGAGA
This sequence comes from Pinus taeda, assembly GCA_000404065.3. Taxonomy (NCBI): domain Eukaryota; kingdom Viridiplantae; phylum Streptophyta; class Pinopsida; order Pinales; family Pinaceae; genus Pinus; species Pinus taeda. The sequence goes on from APFE030978011.1 coordinate 14,129, forward strand.
GTGTCAAATCTTCGAAACTGGAGGAGACCTGAAAACAACAAAATATGTCAGAATATAGAATCATGTCCTAAATCAGGCATTCCCATGCTTAGTAGCAAAACTAGAGTGATATCAAATAAAGGTATAGCGATCGAGTCCATTGACAGGCACAATGTGGATAGACGTCATAATGTAATCGAGATGATAAGTTATCTTTGAAAAACAATAGTCATAGCTTAGGAGAGGAAACACGGCTGAGTGATGTAAGCCTCTACCAAGGTCTTTGTCACCGCTTCCAAAATAACATATTTCTACACATGTGAATACATGAGTTGAGGTCGAACATCTGAGAAATCATCCGATTACCGAGCAATGATGAAAATCTTAATAGACATGAGGATGGCCAATGTGAAGATGGTGGTCTCTAATATGCACAGTATAGTCTAGCGAGTGTGAATAAGAGGATTTGGTGTCGAACACTTATAGAATTGTTAAAATGGGAACAAATGATGAACACCCCCAGTAAAACGCACAAAAACCTGCCACTAAGGACTACAAGCTCCAGGGTATTGAAATATTTTTCAGTCTTTTACCTATATAAGATTTTGAAGTCAATAGGAAAAGACCTGTCAAGCATGGGCAGTAAGGAGTCCTACACCAATTGATGCGAAATAGGACAAGGTAATTGCTTTTGGAGATACTTTAGAAGCATGGGACAAACTGAAGTAGACGATTGATACAGGAAAAAGACAGTAGGTTGATCGCTTGAACAATAAAAGTCATGACACCAGGAAGGCTAGGAAACTTAGACTCAAGAACACCAAGAGGAGATAGATACAAAGATGTAGGGACATCTGGGTATGATAATAATACTCACAAAATGGTAAGGTTCACAGAGAAGCTGACAGAAAGAGGAATATGTTAGGAAAGTGCCATGTTCAAGAGATTGACAGGGTACCGTTTCCAAAAATTCCTTCAAAATATAGATTGTATAACCATTGTTCCGTCCAAAATTTCCCAATCTGTTTAGGTTTAACGAGTCTAGAAAAGGTAGACTCGACAATCTTTTCATCTTTAGAGAGTCAAAAATGAGTGTAAAGACAACTCTAAGGGGGTATCTTTGTCATGGTTGATCACCGGGTGCAACAAAGGGTAAATAGTATACCCGACATAATTTCTTTTCCGTAAGTAGTCCATTGAGTCTAGATAAAGTGAGAAACATATGCTCAATAGATGTCTTCCTCATTTTGTTACAAGTACGAGGAGACGAAGTGAACTCGATATTATTCGTAAAAAATTTAACCGAGTTAAACAAAGAAAACTCGTAATATCTTTTTCAATTTAAGGAGCGAGAAAAAGACAGGAAAAAAGTATCACTCAAATCTATGTCGTAACAATTTTACGAGCTTGAAATAGGTAACTAGGGTTTTTTTGTTGTTTAATGAGTAAGAAAAATTCCTTAAAAATAATGCTCAATCTGAGTCAATGCCAGTCAATTTTGTAGAAAATCACTTAAAACAACATTAAATCATATAAAAACATTTACAAAATAGTTATCGGGAGAATTAGAAACAAAAATTGCTCATAAGTGAAAAAAATTGGGCTTAGTCATTCCTCAAAAATTTATAAATAGTCATTTTGGTCCTCATTTGTATCATGTTGACTTGGTCAAAGCATATGGAGTGAAAATAGAGGCAGAGCTTCTGAAGGTAATTGTGAGTAATCCAGGCAACCATTCAACTTCTTGTTAGTTGCAGGTAAGAGCACTAATCTTGTTCTTTCATTTAGTGTCTTAATTTTAGTTTATCACCAATGTTTTTGGGTTTTTTAGGCTCCCCCTAGATGGCCCTGGTGGATAACGTGGGTGCCCAACTCAAAGGGGTGCGTGTGCATTCTATTCTCGAATAAGGAGGTCTTGTTAGCACACCCTGTGGATTAGAAGTTGCCCGCATTAGCCAACTAAGAACAAGAAAACAATTAAATTCTTCCATATGCAGGATAGTGCGACCATCAAAATTAATTAAGATGTTGAATGGTGTAGGAATCATGTCATAAAGGTGATCCTCTGGAGAGAAAGGGCTTATGACAGTGAAGAATTGCAAAATCTAAACAATCCAACATGCTTGGTTGCTCTAAAATGATGCAGTTTTCTAAAGTATGTTAGACTTGATCTAATGAAGGCTCAAGTGGATCTCTTTGCATGGATAATCTAGCGGTAGGATGAACATCAAGGTGTGTTAAGGATTGGGGACCATGAGCTCTCGATTGAGAGAGATGACATATAGGTGCGAGAGGTGCACAAGAAAATTTAACAAGAGGGAGAGTAGATTTGAGAACTACTATTGATTTGATCATTAGCCGTTGCACACCAGGCACTCGTATGGCCAGTAAAAAAAATCCAGTGAAACCGGTGAGAGAAAGACCATTGAGATCTATTATGCCAATGATAGTTTGACTGGCAGGGTCTAAGATCTAACATGTGGCACAAAATTCTTGATGGCATTGGATTGCATGCAATCGCAGGTGTTTAATTGGTGTGAGAGTGTCCTTGTCCAAGTAAAAGCAAAATTGACAACATGCAAGACTTGGGCCCAAAGAGAGTTTGGGCATGATACATTGATAGTAGCTTTTATGCTATAGAGAGCGTCCGTTATGAGGCCAAGGGTGAGTCTAGCTATAAAAGGTCCAAGAGAGCCCAAGTTAGAGAGATGGGCAACCTTAGTACCTCAGACAGGAGGTGGACCTATCAGACACTATTTGACACAAAATTCTTTGACTAGCTACAAGTCTAGATTCAGATGATTGAGGACTTCCCATTTGTTGGTATGAACTATTTAGGAGATACAAAGTTGATTTTGCCACCCGGTACACAGTGGGGACCAATAGGTAAGAAGGAAAATCAGTGAAAAAAGTATTTTTGCTTTTCTTTTTCTTTTTTAGTTTTGAATTTTAGGCAAAAAAAAATTGTTCAGGTGAAAACAATCTAACATGTGGGCTTCCATGACATAGATGTGGCACCCATTCATCATGCGAGTATACCTCGGCATGCGAGGTGCGATGAGTAGCTACCTAGGGATGGGGCAATAGCAGGGGCTGCAACTGCCACCGAAGAGGGAGATGACACTAAGAGCCTTAGTGAGGCTGCCAGGAACGTCAAAGGTCTTAGCATGGGTGTGTTGCCTCTTCCCATGAGAGAGATATCAATCCACTTACAATGACACACAATGAGTTTTCCAGAGAGATTTTTGGTGTCTCTTGGGAGGTTAGGTAGGGTTGTGAGATGTTGTTATGAGTAACAAGCTCAACAAGAGTAGAGGATAGATGATAGCCATAGGGTGACAGTGGCAGGCTCAGTGAAGCCATTTTGTATAAAACACCCAAGTTTTGGGAATTTTTTGGATGTACAAGACTTGAAATAATCTATATATATACATAGATTGTTTGGCATTATTTGATGTATTCAATGCCTTTTATATGAATTTTCAGTGAAAATGTACATGCATGCATGCAACTAAACTAAATGTGAAAGATGCCAATCTAATACATAGTTTGATAATGAATCAACTAATGCATTAGATTCTCTTGGAATGTGTTGATAAGTAAGAAACTCAAAATTTCGTTCCAAAAGCCTATCTCTTAAAAAATGATGCAACAAAATTAGATTACGAATGTGATAGTGATTGTTCAAATGCATAACAACTAGTTGTGAGTCTAGGTTGACCATTAAATTTGAAATGTCGAGAGATATAACTTTCGTAAGGAGTTCGATGAGAGACCTATACTCAACAATATTGTTCGTATCATGACCAAGGAAGACCCTTCTAGAGCTAAGTAGCTGTGACTCAAGCGTGTGAAGTACCCAAGCAGTTGATGCAATGTGTCGTGTGTGATGGCTGGCACCATTCGCATATTCAATGTATGGCGAGAGTGAGGTTGACATCTGTGAAAAAGGAGAAGAATGCATGAGACAAATAACCAAATATAGCCAAAAGAAATCAAGCACACCAAAAAGAAACAAAACTTATATACATAAAAGTACAAAGCATATTCTTAGTGAAACACTAAGCATAATATTTTTCAGATAGAGCCTGTTGCAGGGCTTAAGGGGTGTGATTCCATCTTAGTCCTGAAGTTCATAGGCTCCTTTAGAAATAAACTTAGTGACAATGTAGGGACTGATCCACAATGGTTAAAGCATTCCTACCCCCAAGAGGTTGTGCTTTTGATCGTAAACTAAAAGAAGGTTGCCCTCTTGGTATGAATGAGGCTTAGCTCATTTGCCATATTGAGTTTTGACTCAATGTTTGTGTGCTTTGAGAGCTAGTGCAATATATCAACGAGTATAATCCAAATGATGTAGCGATAACAAGCATTCTTCTTTGGCAGTAGTGCCGACTAAGAGTTCAACAACGAGTTTGAGCGATGGTATCTGACATTCGATTGGAAGGACTTCTTCCAAGCCGTAAACAAGCTAAAACGATGTAAATCCTACAATTGTCTTGATTGGGGTTTGATATGTCCAAAGTGCATAATTTAAAATTATATGGCAATTGGTATTGTGATTCTTACTAACCGATGGATCATGGTATTGAGGACATTGTTAATGGCTTCATCCTGACTGTTAGCCTGTCGGTAGTAGGAAGATGAATGATCTTGGTGAAAACCAATCACAGAGGTTAAGTTAGACATCATGTGATTTTAGAAATGTGATCCATGGTCTGTAATGATTGTGCAGGGTACACCAAAGCAACAGATTACCTGATTAAACAAGAATAATGCGATAGTCTTGCCATCAACGTTATAAGTAGGAATGGATTCAAGCCATTTTGTGAAGTAGTCAACGACAACAATGATGTAATCATGTCCATTAGCTAAAGTGGGATTGCAAGCGATGAAGTATATTCCCCATTTAGAGAAAGGACTGAAAACAACTACCGGGTGCAAGGGGTCAAGGAGTGCACACATTTTCTTTGTATAAATTTTACAAGGGTGACACTTCTGGATTGCAGTGATGCAATCTTTAAACAAAAATGACTAGTATTATCCCGAGCGCAAGCTTTTTTTGGCAGTAGCCATGCCCGAGAGATGACTGCCACATGCCCCAGCATGGCAATCATTAAAAACGTGTTCCACTTCATCATGTGTTAGACAATGCTGAAGAACAGAGTCAACGCTAAGACAATACAATGTATCATTCAACACTAAGTAGTGCTTTGCTTGGTGGTTGATGTGACAATGGTCATCTTTCGATAGATCTGGGCATAATCGTTGGATCTGAAGATGCACAAGGATATCTTCATACCACAAGTTAAAAGAGTCAACTAGATAGACAAATTTAGTTGGCATGGGATCGTGGACCACCTCATATGTGTCGACTCTGGGAAGATCTGACAACAGTGCAATGAAAACTAAAGATTTATTCGATTTAGCAGTGGTGAAGGCCAAATCAAATTGTTTTAGGATAACTATCCACTTGGAATATTTGTTGATTAGTGGTTGTCATTGATGTCAACCTAAGCAGCACCATGGGCTACCCCAATCTTGCATGGGAATTTTAACTTGACAACTCATCCTATTCTGAGTCAAGGATCTTCTATATGGATTCTACTCATCGATATATTTTTGTTGATATATGGCACACCACGTAGTTCTTCACGGTTTAAGAGTTATTCATGTTTGAAGTTAGTAACCCCAATTAGTGGGCTAAAACCCCATGGGGTTGTGGCATGACACTCATCATTGGTTGTGGTCATTGAATATTAAATAATTAATAATTTTTTATGCTCCTAAAATCCCTCCAACGTTGTCTTGTTGAAGACCCTCTCAACTCAAGACGTTTCTATAAATAGTGACCCTCATATCCTTCTTTAACAAGCACTTTTCAACGAACTATCTTGTGAGAAGACCTCTGTAATTTTTTGGCCCTCGTGAGCTTCTAACGCAGGATATGTTGTAGGGAGTTTAAGGTTTTGTTGAAGTCTAGTTAGGGCACAAAATTATGATCAAGTTTGAAGGTTTGTTTTGAAGCAAGTTTAGAGCCCTGGATTCTAGGATTTCATTGCTTCAAATATGCCATCATGGAATTTTCACTATAAAATTTTTTATACGAAGCTTCAGAGGCTGAAATTAAAACCCGTTTCAAACAAAATATTGGTGAACATCATGAATGAATTTCATATCTTGGTTCGCTATATTTCCAGAGATATGATCTGAGGAAGTTAGGGTTTTTGCAGTCTCCCGAATTCCATGTCAAACAGGTGACCTCGGGAAAATCATCATAACTTTCCCTTTGAGAATTGGATTCAAATTTCGTAAATAGTGATGGAAAGAGGACAAAGTTTAGTTTGTTGGGTATAGTTTTTAGTGCCGAAGGTTGAAACATTGACACATGGCACTTCGTACAAGTTCACTCTACTGAAATAGTCTATAATCAGGCCATCACGAGAGATTAGGCATAATGCTTTCTCGAAGAATCCAATCTTGATCAAACCTGTGGGGTTGGAAAGAGGACTCAAAGGGCTACCACATAATGGAATTCTAGACCTTGGAGATATGAAATTACATATATATAACATATTTAATATCGAGCTCCTAGAAGGCAAGAAAAAGTATGCATTCAAGGACCACTGCAATAACGACCACAGATAAACAGTCAAGGGTAAGCCTGCTATAGAAATGTATGTATGATTAGTGTTTGCATTTGAATTTTTAGTATCATCTCTGATATATGTTTTTGTAGGATAACGTAAGTATATTGTTTTGTATTTGTTTGGGTCTTACTTGTTAATTTTGTAGAAATTCCCACTATAGATCACGTGATAATGCGATATACTAAAGCAAAATACAAGATCTACTTCTACAACAAACTTGCAGAAGCTTAATCAATTATGAGCAAGATGAAATAGAACACATATAACAAATGAAGAGAAAGCAATCACACATGAACACAGAAGAATACTTTGGGGAAAGCCTCAGCTAAAAACTTCGATCTCTGTATTATCATAAAAGTGGAAATGTGTTCAAATTACACAAAGCATCAACTCACAAGCTATCGTGCTCTTAGTACAATCCAACAATACAACTCACATAATGAACATACACAATATATGCCTTCCCTCAGCCCTCTAAGCCTCCTATTTCCATGCAAGGGATATCCTCCATGGAATATTCCTACAATTGATAATACACTGTCTCATCATTTGATACCAATTGGGTCTCTGTCTGAACTGACATGCATGAGTTATTTATGAGAGAATATTTAGTTATATGAAGCACAACAATTACATGCATGCATGCATTAACTAACTGAACTCACAATTAGTTCAACAAACTATTTGAACTAATCTAATTGGACCTAACTCAGTTAACTGAGCTAACTAATTACAACTCAAAGTACAATTCATCCTGATCTCCTTCAATCCAGGGATAACTTCCTTAATCAATGGAGAAACTGTTGCATGTCTTCACATAAAATTCATGTTTGATTTTCTACAACTAATTGACTCAAGATGAATTAATTAATTATCTTACAAACAACTGCTAAGATCAAATTCGAATTTTAATTCTCAATTTTAGTTTAGGGACTAAATAAAATTGGAATGTATCTCGAAATGCTATTTATAGCAGTGTTATTTTAGCACTTCTATTTTTAGCATTTCTTGTTGCTATTTTCAACACTCCCTCTCAACAAGAAAGGGAT
>APFE030978018.1:1959-75979 GCA_000404065.3 Pinus taeda
GGTCCGGACCTTGGTTAGCAGTTCCTTTTCCATTTTGTATAGTGGGTTCGACTAGGGATATGGGACCAGTTTCCCAATATATGTGTGTGTGTGTTGAGAATTGATATTTCCTTTCTAATAATTCCTAAGTAAAATGCTTTTATTCTAAGTCTATTCTAACAGTAATTGTATTCTAATAAACAGAAATATCTAATTCTAAACTAACCCGGGATGTAATCTTTCCGTTATGCGATCTAAAATGATTTCAAATAACAATTGGTAATAAAGATCATTCAACTGTTATGAGAAAAGAATTCAATAAAGACAAATTGTTTCGCATAAAAAGTTAGATGAAACAATTGTGAAAAACATATCACATAATAAGCTACTTGTATATTAAGCATAAATAAATAGTTATCACCGTACAAAAGTGCCAAATGGTAACTCAAGCATTCACGCATTCATATATAAATCACTGAACATGAATATCACTCTAACACATAGGCAGAAATAGTTAAGAGATAAAAGTACCATTTATAACTAGTTCTACTCATAAGCTTCAAACAATAATGATTTATCTCTTCTTAATTAATCATCCACTAAGAGTACAAAAGTGCAACATCAGTAGTAGATATTAAACGCAGATATCAATAAATCCTATTCCATTCATTCATCAAAACCTCCTCAGAGGGTGCAATAGTCCATGTTCTGAGGACAAGTTTTTGACAAATTTTAGGACCCTTCTCTAAATGCATGAGAAGGGTTTAAATACTACTAGCTAAATCTAAAAATAATTTATTACAAAAATGTAGGATGCGGTTTAAATGATCATCCTCATTTTAGGCAAAAATAAAGAAAAATTAAAACTAAAACTAAAACTAACAACTAATTATCTATTTATCTATTCCTTGTAGTCTCAAAGATTCAACATTTTCTTGAGGAGAGTTGGCTGGCCGAATTTTGATTTTAGCTGTCCAGCAAAAAATGGAATCGGCAAGAGCTGGTGCCATCTTCTCGGAAAAATTGATGATACATTTGAGAGTCATGCACTGGTTGTGTGGTTTTACCAAGTACGCCCAGTAAGAATCCCAATTCAACTTGGTTAACCTGTTGATGGACTCTTCTTTCTCTTGAGCTTTTTGTCTCCAGTCTGTCTATAGATGTTGTACTTTCGGTAGAAATTTACATACTGCTTAAGTATATCCTTGATATAAACTACTAGTTTTAGGATTCAAGTTTTGCCTTTTTCCTTTAGTGCTTTTTCCTACAATTTTTCGGGCTTACAGGTGACTGATTGATTAGAGACTTTCCATCTTGAGGGGTATTGCCTGGTGAATCGTGCATCGGAATCTGCCTCTGTTTCTCGATCCAGGCTTCCCTGGTGCGACTTTCGCCTCTTGCGTGCTTTTTGTTAGAGGATATAAAGCTTAAATTTTGTGAACACAATGACTCCGTGAGTTCATAATTCTGAGATTTAAATTTTCTAGACATGATATCAACATTATCTAGTACTCATTTAACCATGTCCGTGTATGGAAGAATTTTGGACCTTGCCGCTATCTGGTACAAGAACGAACATGATAGTTCTATAATAGACACCTCAGAAGGCCCATGTGAGCCTGCAGTAGCTGTAACCTCCATCATTTTGGGATTTTCTTTCTTGAGTAGATTGTACATGCCTTCCCAGGTAGTAATACCGGCATCTTTGTTGTAGGTGGTGTCCGTGTACAAGAGCGTCATTTCTTTATCTTCAAAAATCGGAGCTTTACCCTTATTTCCCATGATATTCTAAACACTATTATGTATACTTCTCTGCTCTTTGCTCCTACAGTTTACAAATGAGTTGAGGATAATGATAAGAAAAAGGTGACAGGAAAGCTTTAAATGCTGAAAACATATAAAATATACCACCTTACGTGAAATGGCTCCTCGATCAGATCAAAACCATATTTCATTAATGATTGCCAACTAACTTATGAATTAACATTAATGCACATAACTGGGCATCGATTTATGGAAAATGCTTTTTCGAATGGCGAGCCGTGTAGATCTGTGATGAGGCGATTTTGCGATTTGATTCGCAATATCGCAATATCGCGGAATCACAATATCGCAGTATCGCAATATCGCTAGTTCATATCGTATGACAATCATCCACTAATGTGTTTTCTACAAAATGTGATTTGCGATATGCGCCATCGCATATCGACGGTTTGAGGTATTTCAATTTTAAGTGATATTGGAGGGATACGATGTGATGAGGGTCTTTTGATGCGTGATTTCACATCATAATTTCACAACTTTAAGATTCCGCTGGTAGGAAGGCATTCATTACCCTTTTTTACGATGCGACGTGTTTTAAGGAGTGATTTTATTCCAACTTATCATAAAACTTAAGTCTTCTAGATTTTTCGAGGGTATTCTCCTAAGTTTATGATAGTAAGTTTTATTGAAAAAAGGAAATACAAGCACTAATTAATTTTTTATAATTTTTAAATAAGGGTCCCCACTTATTTAGTATTAGTGATAAAACTAAATAAGAAGGGGGGTTTTTTCTGGCCACAACAATTGGTGATTCACTTGGAAGAACAAGTGATCTCTGCTTTTCTTTTGAATTTTCTAAACTTCCAAAACAAAAAAATTTCAGAAAATCAAACTTTATTATAGAAAGATAAAGTACATCATGCTTTAGCTGTCAATGATAGTTTGTTTCTTCTATGTTTAACTTTGGTTATTTACTTCCTAAAGTTAGTCATTGTATATACATTAGTCACTACTTGGTTTATAAAGATAAAAATAAAGACTTCTCTGTAAATCAGTTTTAAATATGTTCATTTGCCGTAGGTAGAGCCTCTGCTGCGAGCAGGAATTTATAGCCTCGACAGGGTTACTCGTTACCCAGCAATGATCCTGTATCCTACTTGGAGAAATATACAATTTTCAAAGAGAAATCCATATCCACACTTATTTCTTTTATTTTCTTTTAATCCTTAAAGAACAATGCCTTGGTTTGGTAGCCAAATTATGGCAGTGTCATTCACTTGATTTATAACTTTGCTGAACATGCTGGCTTGTGATGAGACCCCTTGCCTTTTGATTGCAACAATCTTGAGTCATTTCCCTGTTGTGGTATGCAGTTTTGGCAAAGTCATCAAGCTATAATAGCTATGATCATGATAAGTCGGCTCATGATCAGACCAACTATTCTTTAAGTTAAAGTGTATTGTTGGATTATTCCCTGAAGCTTGTAATTCTCTGGGTGGGTAGGAAGTCATTGTTTCCTTCAGAATAGCTCTAGATGACAATGGTAGAGTTTTTGGAAAGAGCTTTTCTACAGAGACTCTTCGTTTTGTTATTGATACCTTTCATTTGACTGATATAAAACAAATTCCTACTAAAGATCGCTTTTTATTAAAATTTACAAGGTTGAAACTAGTATCATTTTTAGGCTTATAACCTTTGACTATATCTTTGAATAATAATGACCAATTTTCTAAATCATTTCTATTTATACAAGTGAAAAAAAAATCTAAGAGAAATACTTGTCTTTTTCATGAATTCCAAATTTAACCATTTACAAGTGGGTTTATTATCAAAATAAAGGAAAAACTAATTTACAAAAAATAGAAGAAAAATCTTCTATGGAAAGTATTTTTTGAGGATCTTCCCTTTAACAGGTAAAGACTCTCTTTTTCCTGTTAAATCATGTAACATAAAAGTAGATGGACCTATGATTTCTGCAATTTGAAAGGGCCAAGCCACATTCATTGAAATTTTGTATGTTTGCCCTTTTCTTCATGAGCCTTGTCCCATTTTAAAACTAGATCTCCAATTTGAAAGTCTTTTCCGGATATCATGTTTGAAGCAAAAGAAGCTTTTACTAATACTTGGTGATAAGCATGAGTTATTTTAGCCTGTTCCCGTTCTTCTTCTAGCTTAAGTATTTCTAGCTGCCTTACTTGTAAGGAAGAAGTTGGTGTTTCATCAATATATTGAATTAAGGCCAAAGAGGAAATCGCTAGATGAGTTGGGAGGACCACTTCTTTCCCATAAAATAAATTAAAGGGAGAAGCGCCAATGGAGGCTTTCTATGTTATTCGGTCTACTCATAGAGCATATATTAACAAGTTGTGCCAATTTTTGTGAGTTTGATCAATGGTTCGCTTAATGATTCTAATTAAGTTTTTATTCGTAGATTCAACTAATCCATTCCCTTGTGGGTAATAGTTGGCAAAGTATTTAAATTTAAAACCTCTTTTGAGTGCAAATTCAGTCATAACATTGCCAGAAAAATATAATGCATTATCAAACATTAAAGTAGAGGGTAAACCAAACCTGGTGATTATGAACTGATCTATGAAATCGATAATGTGTTCTGCATTAGCTGTTTTGAGAGGAACTACTTCTACCCATTTAGTAAAATAATATGTAGCTGTAAGGATATACCTTTGTTGTTTAGAAGAGTGAGGAACAATCTCACTTATTATATCCAATCCCCATTGATCGAAAGGTTGCTCAATGTTGTTTGGTTGCAAAGGAAACGATGGTTTCTTTTGTCTTCCTGCAGCAGTTTAACAAACTTGACATTTCTTTACGTAGCTATGTGCGTCTTTGAATAGTGTAGGCCAGTAATAGCCTACGCGCAAGATTTTATGTGCTATAGCATCTCCAGCATAATGTCCACCCGTTGGTCCATCGTGGAGTTCCTGTAATGCCTTTTCAACTTCAGATTTCTCAAGACATCTAAGGAGAGAAAAATCATAATTCATCCTAAAAAGTACATCGTTCACGAGCTGATATTGGTTAGACTTCAACCTTAGAGCTCTTTTCATTGTATAATCGAGGTTTGAAGGGGCATATCCATTTTTTAAATAAAATATGATATCAGCGTATAATGATTCAACATCATTTAGGCTTACCTCGTACATTTGTATCTACAGATGGTATTTCAGAAATAAGCGATGCTCTAGCATGCATTTTGCAAAACCCTTGACCTTTTACAATAATTGTTGGTTTAATTTCAACGTTGTATTCTTGTAAGCTAGTAAACCAATTGGCTCTTTTCTCACCCACATCTTTCTGTACTAAGAGATTTCTTACCGTTGGAAACAGTACTATGATTTTTGTATGGGTTTTAAGTAGAAAGGGTCTGAAATATTTAATCGCTTTGAAAACAGCATCAGCTTCTTTTTAGACGTTTGAATAATTTAATTCAGCCCCTTGTAGATTTGAACTGAAAAAAGACAATTGGGGCTTCTGCCTTATCTTGATTTGCTTGAGTGAGTATCGCAGCATATGAACTATTAGAGGCAAATGTGTATAAAATGAAAGGGTCAGAAAAATTTGGAGTTGCTAAAGATGGAGTGTTAACAATTGCTTGTTTAATCAAATTGAATGCTTCATATTCGTCTTGGCCCCATTTGAAGATTGAGTTCTTTTTAATCATCACTTGTAAAGGAGATACGATTCTTGAAAAATCTGGAATGAATCTCTTTACAAAATTAATCTGGCCAAGGAAAGATTGCATAGCTTTCTTGTTGTGAGGCAAGGGTATTTCAAAATTTTCCTTGATTCTGTCGGGATCAATATGGATTCCAGATTTTGACACTATAAATCCAAGGATTTTTCCTTCACTTAATGCAAAAAAAGACTTTTTTGGGTTAAGTGAAATTCCATACCTTTGACAACGTTGGAAGATCTGTTTTAAATCTCTGAGATTATTGCTTTGCTTCTTAGAATATACAGTTATATCATCCAAGTAGATTACTACTAATTTTTTTACTAATCCCTTAAAATGCAATGTCCATGGCCATTCGAAAAGTGGCTTCAGCATTGATCAGATCGGAAGGCATCTTTTGATATGCATAAGTACCCCATTTGGTTTTGAACGTGGTTTTTAATTGATCGTCGAGATGGAAAAATACTTGGTTGTAGCCATACAAACCATCTAAGAAGGACGTTAATTCTGACCCTACAACTGCCTGTAATATTTGCTCCATGGGAGGCAAAGGAAAATTATCTTTTTAGCAGGCTTTGTTAATATTTCGAAAGTCAATGCAAATTCTAATGTTCCCATTCTTTTTTCTTACGGGAACCATGTTGGAAACCCATTTAGAATGTCGAATGGGAAAAATGATTTTGGCTTTCAATAACTTATTGAGCTCAGATTTGATATGGTTTTCTAGATTAGGATGGATCTTTCTTAGATTTTGCTGCACGGGTTTTTCATCGTTTATCATTGGGATAGTATGTTGGATGATGGAAGTGTTGTAAGTCTTAAGTTCATCGTAGTTCCAAGCGAAGACACTTTTGTATTGTTTCAAGAGACGAACATACACTAATTTTTCTTCAGGGGTTAGGCCAAGACCTAGGTTGATATTATGTGGCTTAGTATCAGTTCCTAGATTTACTAATTCATAGTTCAGAGTTGAACTTTGAAGTTTTGAACTGGTAGATCTTTTGAATCAATCTTTCAAATCATATAGGTCTTCTAATTTGACTAGTGATTTTGGCATAACATTATTAGTGCTATCTTGTTGCAATTGTTTGTCATGTTGGTCCTCATCAATTATCTGATTAGTGTAAGATCCCTCTAATGTGAGGAAACTTACAATATCAAGATCATCATTGAAAATTCTCCAATTGGTAATGTTATCAAGAATCGAGGGTCTAAAGATTAATTCGATTGAAAATATGTCAGGGCTATAGTCTTCTGAGGGAATGAGCTTGGAGGCTACATTTTCTAAGAGGTCCACACTAGCATTCTGGAGTCTGGGAATTGATGAAATATTGAATGCTATAAAATGTTCAGTCAGATCTTGTACTAAAGATTGGTAATGCTTTAAATGACCTGATAGACAATGTATAGTATTATGTACCTGTCTGATTACAATTTCAAAATCTCCGAAGGCTTGTAAATATTTGATGTCTAATCTGATTTCTTTGTATAATCCTTGGACTAAAGCCTCGTATTCTGTAGTGTTATTGGTGCAATCGAACTCGAGTCTACAAGTAAGCATAGTTTTGTTTCCTTCTGGACTGATTAGTACGCATCCTGCTCCTGCTCCTTCATTAGACTTAGAACCATCAGAGAATAAGTTCCAAAATAAAGATTTATTTATAGGAATATCTACAAAATTAATACATTTAGAACTATCTGTTTGAGAAAAATTTTCTACTTGAGATAAAATAGAATGTTCTAAGTAATGTGAAGCATGAACATTAAAATTTCCTAAGAAAGAATCAACAGAATAGTTGCCAATAATATTGTTGTTGTATGCTACTAGTTCATTTTCCCCTTCCAATTCTATTACTATGTATTTTTGATGTCTTTCTCGCTCAACCTTTAACTGATTTGGTTTACCATTGTAAAGGAGACACATGTGCGACCAATCAGTAGCAAAGTATCCATGAAGTTTTTTTGACCAATCTCTGCTAAGAATTAAGCCATAAAATTCTGGAATATCTGCAGCTAAAATGTCGATAACTTGACATACCTTTGGATTAGATGACAGCCTTATGGTAACTTGATTTAGTTCATCGATCACTTCAACTTGCGACCGATCCAACTAAACTATGCACACTGCAGATTTCTGAGGTTGAACGTTAAACTTTGCACATATCGATTTAGGTAAGATATTAGATGAAGCTCCAGAATCAACTAAACAATTATGAAAAATTTTGTTGAAAACTTCATAAGTAAGAAGAAATGGGGGCGTATGAGAACTTCACCTTCCTCCAATGAAAGTGATATCATTTGGATCAACTTTATTAATCACATTAGTTGGAGGCCTTCCCATCTCATGAGAAGCTTGCGAGATTACAGTGGCGTGCAGAGGTGCAAACGATACTGCATGTAAATCTTTCAAAAGTAGTTTTTGTTGATGTTTTAACTTTCTCAATTCATAAAAAGTTATGTTATCCCTAGTCTTCTTCATGTATTCTATGATATTATACTCCATTTCATTTGAAACAATGAATGTTTTAGATGGATTTGGTGAATCTGTTTGGACTGGGCTTGTTTGAGTCGCTTTGGGTGATGTTTTCTTTGTTGTGACTTTATCCTTATGCATTGAGCTTGTGCTCTTTGGCTTAGGAGTAGGTTGAGGAGGATCAAGTTGATTTCTACTTCAAGTACTAACTGGCAATGCCTCTTGATCCTCTTCATCTGGGAGGATGAAATCCCACATACCTTGTACTTCTACAACTTCTTTTTCATCGGTAGGCTCTTCAGTAATAATTTCCTCTTCTTCTTCTTCTGATTCAGCACTTGTAATAGCATTGGGAGGCTTTGAATCAGTTGAAGGATTTCTTCTATAAGGTTTGTAAGGATTTTTAGAAGTCTTTGCTACTTGTTTCTTAATTTCAACCATTTCGTTAGACATGGTTTTCAGAACTTTCTGCAACCCTTCTAAATCAAATGGATCTTTCGATTGTTTTTTCTTGGGATCTTCCTTAAAAGTAACCTTCTTAGATTTTCGCTCATCAACGACATTTTTCTTTCTAGGGCTATGATACGTTTCTCTACCGCTATTGCTTCCTTCATATTTTTAGCTAAGGTCGTTTTATTATCCCTATCAATGAAGATTGCTACGTTTGATCGTAAAGCAGAAATGTACCATTCACTTCGCACTTCTTCGCTAGGCTTGGAAGCAGTAGGAATTTTGTTCAACAGTTTATTGAAACGTGAATTAAAATCTTTGATAGGTTCTTTTGACTCGGCCCTAAGGTTAGACAGGTCATTGATCAACGTCACAATAGACATGCCATCACTGAACTTAGTCAAAAATTGTTCTTGGAAAATATCCCAACTAGTGATAGATCCAGATGGTAATGAGAAATACCATGATCCGGCTACTCCTTGCAAAGTGTAAGGGAAGAGCTGGATGGCAACGTCTTCATTAGTAACTCCATTGAGATTTATAGATAACAAAAAGTTGTTTATATGTTCTTCCGCTAGCATGCCTACTTTAGGATTAAACTTTGGCAACCATTTTTCAGGATGGGCCAATAATTGACTCAAGGGTGCAGGCATTAAGACTACCCATGGTTTATTCCATGGAGATTGGGTCATCACTAAACTACTAACAGATGCTAGCGTAGAAGATGATCCCTGCAGTTGGGAAGATGAAGATATTACAGTTCCAGATGATTGAGAAGGAGATGTGGAAGTTCCAGTGGAATGGTGGACAATAATCTTAAGTGGGGGGGCTGGATGGTTGACTTCGCAGTGGAGAGGTTGCGATGGAAGATGATGACGAAAAAGTCTCGCTATTAGACCCTTTCGGTGATTTCCTTGCTCTCTTCCTTGTAGGTAGAGGTAACTTAGTTGGCTCAGTACCAAACTTTTCGCTCTTTAATCTAGTGAGAGGATGAGTAGGGTTATATTGCGAAGTCACACTACCTTGATATTTATCAGATCTTTGGGGTGATATAGAAAATCGCTGAAGTTTATGAATCAAAGATTCAACTTCAGGAGGTTCAATGGTAGATTTCTCTAAAATATTCGGGTTTGTAGTAGTGATTGTTGTTCTTTCGACTTCTTGCTCAAGGTTTAAAGATTCTAAGTGTGATGGAGAAGTCGGTGGAGATGGTGAGGGAAATTTACTCTCAGAATGGTATTTAGATTTAGATTTAATTTCCATTCACAGTTTGGGGCCCTCCTTCTTGCGCCAAATATGTTGAAGCCCTGAAAATTGGGTCTACAACAAGGGGGATACCCACTCGGCCTGGACCTTGGTTTGCAACTCCTTTTCTGTTTGGTATAGTGGGTCCGACTGGGGATATGGGATCAGTTTCCCAATATATGTGTGTGTGTGTTGAGAAGTGATATTTCCTTTCTAATAATTCCTAAGTAAAATGCTTTTATTCTAAGTCTATTCTAACATGCAATTGTATTCTAATAAACAGAAATATCTAATTCTAAACTAACCTGGGATGTAATCTTTCTGTTA
The DNA here is from genome assembly GCA_000404065.3 of Pinus taeda. Taxonomy (NCBI): domain Eukaryota; kingdom Viridiplantae; phylum Streptophyta; class Pinopsida; order Pinales; family Pinaceae; genus Pinus; species Pinus taeda. Next base: position 11,892 of record APFE030978018.1, read on the forward strand.
TGCGATCTAAAATGATTTCTAATAATAATTGGTGATAAAGATCATTCAACTGTTATGAGAAAAGAATTCAATAAAGATAAACCATTTCGTATAAAAAGTTAGACAAAACAATTGTGAAAAACATATCACATAATAAGCTACTTCTATATTAAGCATAAATAAATAACTATCACCGTACAAAAGTCAAGCATTCACGCTTTCATATATAAATAACTGAACATGAATATCACTCTAACACATAGGGAGAAATAATTAAGAGATAAAAGTACCATTTATAACTATTTCTACTCATGAGCTTCAAGCAATAATGAATTATCTCTTCTTAATTCAACATCCACTAAGAGCACAAAAGAGCAACATCAGTAGTAGATATTAAATGCAGATATCAATAAATCCTATTCCATTCATTCATCAAAACCTCCTCGAAGGGTGCAATAGTGCATGTTCTGAGGACAAATTTTTGACAAATTTCAGGACCCTTCTCTAAATGCATGAGAAGGCTTTAAATACTACTAGCTAAATCTAAAAATAATTTATTACAAAAATGTAGGATGCCGTTTAAATGATTGTCCTCATTTTAGGAAAAAATAAGTAAAATTAAAACTAAAACTAACAACTAAACATCTATGTATATGTTCCTTGTAGTCTCAAGTGTTCAGCATTTGCTTGAGGAGAGTTGGTTGGCCGACTTCCGATTTTAGCTGTCTAGCGAAAATGGAATCGACAAGAGTTGGTGCCATCTTCTCGGCAGAATCGATGATACATTTGAGAGTCATGCACTGGTTGTGTGGTTTTACCAAGTACGCCCAGTAAGAATCCCAATTCAACTTGGTTAATCTATTGATGGACTCTGCTTTCGCTTGAGCTTTTTGTCTCCAACCTATCTGTAGATGTTGTACTTTCAGTAGACATTTACATACCGCTTGAGTATATCCTTGATAAATACTACTAGTTTTAGAATTCAAGTTTTTCCTTTTGCCTTTAGTGCTCTTTCCTAAAAGATTTCGAGTTTACAGGCGACTGAGTGATTACAGGCTTTCCATCTTGAGGGGTTTTGCCTAGCGAATCGCACATCAAAAACTGCCTCTGTTTCTCGATACAGGCTTCCCTGGTGCGATTTTCGCCTCTTGCGTGCTTTTTGTTAGAGGATATAAAGCTTAAATTTTGTGAAAATAACGACTCAGTGAGTTCATAATTCTGAGCTTTAAAGTTTCTATACGTGATATCAACATTATCTAGTACCCATTTAACCATGTCCGTATATGGAAGAATTTTGGGCCTTGCCGCTATCTGGTACAAGAACGAACATGATAGTTCTGTAATAAATGCCTCAAAAGACCCATGTGAGCCTGCAGTAGCTGTAACCTCCATCATTTTGGGAATTTATTCCTTGAGTAGACTATACATGCCTTCCCAGGTAGTAATACCGGCATCTTTGTTGCAGGTGGTGTCCGTGTACAAGGGCGTCATTTCTTTATCTTCAAAAATATGAGCTTTACCCTTCTTTCCCATTATATTCTGAACACTGCTATGTATACTTCTCTACTCTTTGCTCCTGTAGTTTACAAATGAGGTGAGGATAATGATAATAAAAAGGTGATGGGAAAGCTTTAAATGCCAAAAACATATAAAATTTACCACCTTACGTGAAATGGATCCTCGTTCAGATCAAAACCATATTTCATTAATGATTGCCAACTAACTTATTAATTAACATTAACGCGCATAATTGGGCATCGATTTATGGAAAAATATTTTTCGAACGGCCAGCCATATAGATCTACAATCAGGCGATTTTGTGATTTGCTTCGCAATATCGCAAATCGCAGTATCGCAATATCACTAGTTCGTATCGTATGACAATCATCCATTAATGTGTTTTCTATGAAATGCGATTTGCGATATGCTCCATCGCATATCGGCGGTTTGAGGTATTTCAGTTTTAAGTTTTAATGTGTTTTCTATGAAATGCAATTTGCGATATGCTCCATCGCATCGCAATTTCGTAACTTTAAGATTCTGCTTGTAGGAAGGCATTCATTACCCTTTTTTGCGATGCGACGCATTTTAAAGAGTGATTTTATTCTAACTTATCACAAAAATTAAGTCTTTTATATTTTTCGAAGGTATTCTCCTAAGTCTATGATAGTAAGTTTTATTGAAAAAAGGAAATAATATCACTAATTAATTTTTTAAAATTTTTAAATAAGGGTCCCCACTTATTTAGTATTAGTGATAAAACTAAATAAGAAGGGGGGCTTATGATAGTTCGTTTCTTCTATGTTTAACTTTGGTTATTTACTTCCTAAAGTTAGTCATTGTATATACATCAGTCACTACTTGGTTTATAAAGATAAAAATAAAGACTTCTGTGTAAATCAGTTTTAAATATGCCCATTTGTCGTAGGTAGAGCCTCTGCTGCCAGCAGGTGTTTATAGCCTCGACAGGGTTACCTATTACCCAACAATGATCTTGTATCCTACTTGGAGAAATATACAATTTTCAAAGAGAAATCCATATCCACACTTATTGCTTTTGTTTTCTCTTAATCCTTAAAGAACAATGCCTTGGTTTGGTAGCCAAATTATGGCAGTGTCATTCACTTGATTTATAACTTTGCTGAACAAGCTGGCTCGTGATGAGACCCTTGTCTTTTTAAGTGCAACAATCTTGAGTCATTGCCCTGTTGTGGTATGCAGTTTTGGAAAAGTTAGCAAGCTATAATATCTATGATCATGATAAGTCGACTTGGGATGAGACCTCTTATTCTTTAAGTTAAAGTGTATTGTTGGATTATTCCCTGAAACTTGTAATTCTCTGGGCGGGGAGGAAGTCATTGTTTCCTTAAGAATAGCTCTAGATGAAAATGGTAGAGTTTTTTGAAAGAGATTTTCTACAAAGAATCTTCGTTTTGTTATTAATACCTTTCATTTGATTGATATAAAACAAATTCCTACTAAAGGTCGTTTTTTATCAAAATTTACAAGGTTGAAACTAGTATCATTTTTAGGCTTATAACCTTTGACTATATCTTTGAATAATAATGACCAATTTTCTAAATCATTTCTATTTATACAAGTGAAAAAACAAAATCTAAAAGAAATACTTGTCTTTTTAATGAATTCCAAATGTAACCATTTACCACTGGTTTTATTATCAAAATAAAGGAAAAACTAATTTACAAAAAATAGAAGAAAAATCTTCTATGGAAAGTATTTTTTGAGGATCTGCCCATTAATAGGTAAAGACTCTCTTTTTCATATTAAATCCTGTAACATAAAAGTAGATGGACCTATGATTTCTGCAATTTGGAAAGGGCCAAGCCACATTCGTTGAAATTTTGTATGTTTGGCCTTTTCTCCATGAGATTTGTCCCATTTTAAAACTAGATCTCCAATCTGAAAGTCCTTTCTGGGTATCATGTTTGAATCAAAAGAAGATTTTACTAATGCTTGGTGACGAGCATGAGTTATTTTATCCTATTCTCGTTGTTCTTCTAGCTTAAGTATTTATAGCTGCATTAGTTGTAAGGAAGAAGTTGGTGTTTCATCAATATATTGAACTAAGGCCAAAGAGGGAATCGTTAGATGAGTTGGGAGGACCACTTCTTTTCCATAAACTAAATTAAAGGGAGAAGTGCCAATGGAGGCTTTCTATGTTATTTAGTATGCCCATAGAACATATATTAAATATTTGTGCCAATTTTTGTGAGTTTGATCAATGGTTCGCTTAATGATTTTGATTAAGTTTTTATTCGTAGATTCAGCTAATCCATTCCCCTGTGGGAAATAATTGACAGAGTATTTAAGTTTTAAACCTCTTTTGAGTGCGAATTCAGTCATAGCATTTCTAGAAAAATATGATGCATTATCAAACATTAAAGTAGAGGGTAAACCAAACCTCGTGATTATGAACTAATCTATGAAATTGATAATGTGTTTGGCATTAGCTGTTTTGAGAGGAACTGCTTCTACCCATTTAGTAAAATAATCTATAGTTGTAAGGATATACCTATGCTATTTAGAGGAGTGAGGAAGGATCTCACCTATTATATCCAATCCCCATTGATAAAAATGTTTCTCAATGTTGACTAGTTGCAAAGGCAACGATGGTTTCTTTTGTCTTCCTGCAGTAGTTTGACAAACTTGACATTTCCTTACGTAGGTATGTGCGTCTTTGAAAAGTGTAGGCCACTAATAGCCTACATGTATGATTTTATGTGTTGTAGCATCTCCAGCATAATGTCCACCCGTTGGTCCATCGTGGAGTTCCTGCAACACCTTTTCAGCTTCAGATTTCTCAAGACATCTAAGGAGAACATAATCATAATTCATCCTAAAAAGTACATCGTTCATGAGCTGATATTGCTTAGCCTTCAACCTTAGAGCTCTTTTCTTTGTATAATTGAGGTTTGAAGGGGCATATCCATTTTTTAGATAAAATATGATATCAGCATATAATGATTCAACATTGTTTAGGCTTACCTCGTACATTTGTATCTCTGTAGATGGTATTTGGGAAATAAGTGATTCTCTAGCCAGCATTTTGCAAAAGCCTTGACCTTTTACAATATTTGTTGGTTTAATTTCAACGTCGTATTCTTGTAAGGCAGTAACCCAATTAGCTCTTTTCTCACCCACATCTTTCTGTACTAAGAGATTTCTTACCACTGGAAATAGTACTATCATTTTTGTATGGGTTTTAAGCAGAAAGGGTTGAAATATTTAATCGCTTTGAAAATAGCATAAGGTTGTTTTTCGACGTCTAAATAATTTAATTCAGCCCCTTGTAGATTTGAACTGAAAAAGGCAATTAAGGCTTTTGCGTTATCTTGATTTGCTTGAGTGAGTATCGCAGCATATGATCTATTAGAGGCAAATGTGTATAAAATGAAAGGATCGAAAAAATGTTGGAGTTGCTAAAGATGGAGCGTTAACAATTTCTTGTTTAATCAAATTGGATGCTTCATATTCGTCTTGGCCCCATTTGAAGAGTGAGTTCTTTTTAATCATCGCTTGTAAAGGAGATACGATTCTTGAAAAATCTGGAACGAATCTCTTTACAAAATTAATCTGGCCAAGGAAATATTACATAGCTTTCTTGTTGTGAGGCAAGCGTATTTCAGAAATTTCCTTGATTCTGTCAGGATCAATATGGATTCTAGATTTTGACACTATAAATCCAAGGATTTTTCCTTCACTTAATGCAAAAAAGGACTTTTTTGGGTTAAGTGAAATTCCATACCTTTGACAACGTTGGAAGATATGTTTTAAATCTTTGAGATGATTGCTTCACTTCTTAGAATATACAGTTATATCATCCAAGTAGATTACTACTGATTTGTTTACTAATCCCTTAAATGTGATGTCCATGGCCCTTTGAAAAGTGGCTCCAGCGTTGATTAGACCGAAAGGCATCTTTTGTTATGCATAAGTACCCCATTTGGTTCTGAACGTGGTTTTTAATTGATCGTCGGGATGGACCAATACTTGGTTGTAGCCAGAGAAACCATCCAAGAAGGACATTAATTCTAACCCTGCAACTGTCTGTAATATTTGCTCCATGGGAGGCAAAGGAAAATTATCTTTTTGGCAAGCTTTGTTAAGATTTCGAAAGTCAATGCAAATTCTAATGTCTCCATTCTTTTTTCTTATGGGAACCATGTTGGAAACCCATTTAGAATGTCAAATGGGAAAAATGATTTTGGCTTTCAATAACTTATTGAGCTCAGATTTGATCTGGTTTTCTAGATTAGGATGGATCTTTCTCAGCTTTTTCTGGACGGGTTTTTCATCATTTATCATTGGGATAGTATGTTGGATGATGGAAGTGTCGTAAGTCTTAAGTTCATCGTAGTTCCAAGCGAAGACACTTTTGTATTGTTTCAAGAGACGAACATACGCTAATTTTTCCTCAAGGGTTAGGCCAAGACCTAGGTTGATATTCTGCGGCTTGGTATTAGTTCCTATATTTACTAATTCATAGTTCAGAGTTGAACTTTGAAGTTTTGAATTGGTAGATCTTTTGAATCAATCTTTTGAATCAATCTTTCAAATCATATAGGTCTTCTAATTTGACTACTGATTTTGGCATAGCATTATTCGTGCTATCTTGTTGCAATTATTTGTCATGTTGGTCCTCATCAACTATTTGATTAGTGTAAGATCCCTCTGATGTGAGGAAACTTACAATATCAGGATCATCGTTGAAAATTCTCGAATTGGTAATGTTATCAGGAATCGAGGGTCTAAATATTAATTCGATTGAAAATCTGTCAGGGCTATAGTCTTCTAAGGGAATGAGCTTGGAGGCTACGTTTTCTAAGAGGTCCGCACTAGCATTCTGGAGTCTGGGAATTGATGAAATATTGAATGCTATAAAATGTTCAATCAGATCTTATACTAAATATTGGTAATGCTTTAAATGACCTGATAGACAATGTATAGTATTCTGTACCTGTCTCATTACAATTTCATAATCTCCGAAGACTTGTAGATATATGATGTCTTATCCGATTGCTTTGTATAATCCTTGGATTAAAGCTTTGTATTCTGTAGTGTTATTGGTGCAATCGAACTCGAGTCTACAAGTAAGCATAGTTTCTTTTCCCTCTGGACTGATTAGTACACATTCTGCTCCTACTCCTTCGTTAGACTTAGAACCGTCAAAGAATAAGTTCCAAAATAAAGATTTATTTATAGGACTATCTACAAAATTAATACATTTAGAACTATCTGTTTGAGAAAAAATTTCTACTTGAGATAAAATAGAATGTTCTAAGTAAGGTGAAGTATGAGCATTAAAAATTCCTAAGAAAGAATCAACAGAATAGTTGCCAATAATATTGTTGTTGTATGCTACTGGTTCATTTTCCCCTTTCAATTCTGTTACTATGTATTTTTATTGTCTTTCTCTCTCAACCCTTATCTGATTTGGTTTACCATTGTAAGGGAGCCACATGTGTGACCAATTAGTTGCAAAGTATCCATGAAGCTTTCTTGACCAATCTCTACTAAGAATTAAGACATAAAATTCTGGAATATCTGCAACTAAAATGTCGATAACTTGACATACCTTTGGATTAGATGACAACCTTATGGTAACTTGATTTAGTTCGCTAATCACTTAAACTTGCAACCGATCCAGCTGAACTATGCGCACTGCAGATTTCTGAGGTTGAACGTTCAACTTTGCACATATTGATTTAGGTAAGATATTAGATGAAGCTCTAGAATCAACTAAACGATTATGCAATTTTTTGTTGAAAACTTCATAAGTAAGAAGAAATGGGGGCGTATGAGATCTTGACCTTCCTCCAATTAAAGCGATATCGTTTGGATCAACTTTATTAATCACGTTAGTTGGAGGCCTTCCCATCTCATGAGAAGCTTACGATATTACAACGGCAGGCGGAGGTGCAACCGGTACTGCATGTAACTCTTTCAAAAGTAGTTTTTTCTGATGTTTTAACTTACTCAATTCATAAAAAGTGATATTAGCCCTAGTCTTCTTCATGTCTTCTATGATATTATACTCCATTTCATCCAAAACAATCAATGTTTTAGATGGAGTTGGTGAATCTGTTTGGACTAGGCTTGTTTGAGTCGCTTTGGGTGACGTTTTCTTTGCTGCGACTTTATCCTTAGGCATTGTGCTTGCGCTCTTTGGCTTAGGAGTAGGTTGAGGAGGATCAAGTTGATTTCTAGTTGGAGTAATAACTGGTAATGCCTCTTGATCCTCTTCATCTAGGACGATGAAATCCCACATACCTTGTACTTCTACAACTTCTTCTTCATCGATAGGCTCTTCAGTAATAATTTCTTCTTCCTCTTCTTCTGATTCAGTACTTGCAATAGCATTGGGAGGCTTTGAATCAGTTGAAGGATTTCTTCTATAAGGTTTGTAAGGCTTTTTAGAAGAAGTATCTACTACTTGTTCCTTAATGTCAACCATTTTGTTATACATGGTTTTCAAAACTTTCTACAACCCTTCTAAATCGAATGGATCTTTTGATTGTTTTTTCTTGGGATCTTCCTTAAAAATAACCTTCTTAGATTTTCACTCATCAATGGCGTTTTTCTTTTGTAGGGCTATGATACGTTTCTCTACCAATATTGCTTCCTTCATATTGTCAGCTAGGGTCGTTTTATTAGCCCTATCAACGAAGATTGCTATGTTTGATGGTAAAGAAAAAATCTACCATTCACTTCGCACTTCTTTGCTAGGCTTGGAAGCAGTAGGAATATTGTTCAACAGTTTATTGAAACGTGAATTAAAATATTTGATAGGTTCTTTTGACTCGGACCTAAGGTTAGACAGGTCATTGATCAATGTTGCAGTAGACCTGTCATCACTGAACTTAGTCAAAAATTGTTCTTGGAAAATATCCCAACTAGTGATAGATCTAGATGGTAATGAGAAATACCATGATCCAGCTGCTCCTTACAAAGTGTAAGGGAAGAGCCGGATGACAGCGTCTTCATTAGTAACTCCATTGAGATTTATAGATAACATAAAGTTGCTTATATGTTCTTCCGCTAGCATACCTACTTCAGGATTAAACTTCGATAGCCATTTTTAAGGATGGGCTGGTAATTGACTCAAGGGCGCAGGCATTAAGACTGCCCCTGGGTTATTCCATGGAGATTGAGCCATCGCTGAACTACTAACAGATGATAGTGCAAAAGATGATCCCTGTAGTCGGGAAGATGAAGATATTACATTTCCAGATGATTGAGAAGGAGATGTGGAAGTTCTAGTGGACAAAAATCTGAAGTGGGGGGGTGGATGGTTGACTTCATGGTGGAGAGGTTGAGATGGAAGATGATGACGAAAGAGTCTCACTATCAGACCCTTTTGGTGATTTCCTTGCTCTCTTCCTTGTAAGTAGAGGTAACTCAGTTGGCTCAGTACCAAACGTTTTGCTCTTTAATCTAGTGAGAGGATAAGCAGGGTTATATTGCGAAGTCACACTGCCTTGAGATTTATCAGATCTTTGAGGTGATATAGAAAATCACTGAAGTTTATGAATCAAAGATTCAACTTCAGGAGGTTCAATGGTAGATTTCTCTGAAATATTTGGGTTTGTGGCAGTGGTTGTTGTTCTTTCGACTTCTTGCTCAAGGTTTAAGGATTCTAAGTGAGATGGAGAGGTCAGGGGAGATGGTGAGGGTGATTTACTCTTAGAATGGTATTTAGATTTATATTTACTTTCCATTCACAGTTCGAGACCTTCTTTCTAGCACCAAATATGTTGAAGCCCCAAAAATTGGGTCTAAAACAAGGGGGATACCCACTCGGTCCAGACCTTGGTTAGAAGCTCCTTTTCCGTTTGGTATAGTGGGTCTGACTGGGGATATGGGACCAGTTTCCCAATATATGTGTGTGTGTGTTGAGAATTGATATTTCCTTTCTAATAATTCCTAAGTAAAATGCTTTGATTCTAAGTCTATTCTAACATGCAATTGTATTCTAATAAATAGAAATATCTAATTCTAAACTAACCTAGGATGTAATCTTTTCGTTATGTGATCTAAAATGATTTCAAATAACAATTGGTAATAAAGATCACTCAACTGTTATGAGAAAAGAATTCAATAAAGATAAACCATTTCGTATAAAAAGTTAGACGAAACAATTGTGAAAAACATATCGCATAATAAGCTACTTGTATATGAAGCACAAATAAATAGCTATCACCATATAAAAGTGCCAAATGATAACTCAAGCATTCACACATTCACATATAAATAATTGAACATGAATATCACTCTAACACATAGGTAGAAATAGTTAAGAGATAAAAGTACCATTTATATCTAGTTCTACTCATGAGCTGCAAGCAATAATGACTTATCTCTTCTTAATTCAACATCCACTAAGAGTACAGAAGCGCAACATCTATAGTAGAGATTAAACACAGATATCAATAAATCCTGTTAGATTCATTCATCAAAACCTCCTCGGAGGGTGCAATAGTGCATGTTCTGAGGACAAGTTTTTGATGAATTTCAGGACTCTTCTCTAAATGCATGAAAAGGGTTTAAATTCTACTAGCTAAATCTAAAAATAATTTATTACAAAAATTTAGGATGCGGTTTAAATGACTGTCCTAATTTTAGGCAAAAATAAAGCAAAATTAAAACTAAAATTAAATTTAAAACTAACAACTAATTATATATATATATATGTTCCTTGTAGTCTCAAGTGTTCAACATTTGCTTGAGGAGAGTTGGCTGGCCGACTTCCGATTTTAGCTGTCCAGCAAAAACAGAATCGGCAAGAGCTGGTGCCATATTCTTAGCAGAATTGATGATACATTTGAGAGTCATGCACTGGCTGTGTGGTTTTACAAAGTACGCCCAGTTAGAATCCCAATTCAACTTGGTTAACTTGTTGATGGACTCTACTTTCTCTTGAGCTTTTTGTCTCCAGCCTGTTTGTAGATGTTGTACTTTTGGTATATATTTACATATTACTTGAGTATATCCTTGATAAATACAACTAGTTTAGAATTCAAGTTTTTCCTTTTTTTCCTTTAGCGCTTTTTCCTACAAGTTTTTAGGCTTACAGGCGACTCAGTGATTAGAGGCTTTCCATCTTGAGTCGTTTTTCCTGGCGAATTGCACATCAGAAACTGCCTCTGTTTCTCGATCCGGGCTTCCCTAGTGCAATTTTTGCCTATTGCGCGCTTTTTGTTAGAGGATATAAAGCTTAAATTTTGTGAAAATAATGACTCCATGAGTTCATAATTCTGAGCTTTAAATTTTCTATATGTGATATTAGCATTATCTAGTACCCATTTAACCATGTCCGTGTATGGAAGAATTTTGGGCCTTGCTGTTGTCCAGTACAAGAACGAACATGATAGTTCTGTAATCGATGCCTGAGAAGACCCATGTGAGCCTGCAGTAGCTGTAACCTCCATCATTTTGGGATTTTCTCCCTTGAGGAGACTATACATGCCTTCCCAGGTAGTAATACCGACATCTTTGTTGCAGGTGGTGTTCGTGTACAAGGGCGTCATTTCTTTATCTTCAGAAATCAGAGTTTTACCCTTATTTCCCATGATATTTTGAACACTGCTATGTATACTTCTTTGCTCTTTGCTCCTGTAGTTTACAAATGAGGTGAGGATAATGATAAGAAAAAGGTTACGGGAAAGCTTTAAATGTTGAAAACATATAAAATATACCACCTTACATGAAATGGCTCCTTGATCATATCAAAACCATATTTCATTATTGATTACCAACTAACTTATTAATTAAAATTAACATGCATAACTGGGCATCGATTTATGGAAAAATATTATTCGAATGGCGAGCCATGTAGATCTGCGATGAGGCGATTTTGTGATTTGCTTCGCAATATCGCAGATCGCAATATCGCGGAATCGCAATATCACAGTATTGCAATATCGCTAGTTCATATCTTATGACAATCATCCATTAATGTGTTTTCTACAAAATGCGATTTGCGATATGCTCCATTGCATATTGGCGGTTTGAGGTATTTCAGTTTTAAGTGATATTCGAGGGATGCGATGTGATGAGGGTCTTTTGATGGGTGATTTTACATCGCAATTTCGCAACTTTAAGATTCCGCTTGTAGGAAGGCATTCATTACCCTTTTTTGCGATGCAATGTGTTTTAAGGAGTGATTTTATTCTAACTTATCATAAAACTTAAGTCTTTTAAATTTTTCGAGGGTATTCTCCTAATTTTATGATAGTAAGTTTTATTGAAAAAAGGAAATACAAGCACTAGTTAATTTTTTAAAATTTTTAAATAAGGGTCCCCACTTATTTAGTATTAATGATAAAACTAAATAAGAATGGGGGTTGTTGCTAGCCACAACAACTGGTGATTCACTTGGAAGAACCAGTTATCTCTACTTTCTTTTGAATTTTCTAAACTTTCAAAACAGAAAATTTTCAAAAAATCAAACTTTATTATAGAAAGATAAAGTACATCATGCTTTCAGTTGTTAATGATAGTTTGTTTCTTCTATGTTTAACTTTGGTTATTTACTTCCTAAAGTTAGTCATTGTATATACATCAGTCACTACTTGGTTTATAAAGATAAAAATAAAGACTTCTCTGTAAATCAGTTTTAAATATGCTCATTTGTCGTAGGTAGAGCCTCTGCTGCTAGTAGGCGTTTATAGTCTCGATAGGGTTACCTGTTACCCAACAATGATCCTGTATCCTACTTGGAGAAATATACAATTTTCAAAGAGAAATCCATATCCACACTTATTTCTTTTATTTTCTTTTAATCCTTAAAGAACAATGCCTTGGTTTGGTAGCCAAATTATGGCAGTGTCATTCACTTGATTTATAACTTTGTTGAACAAGCTGGCTCATGATGAGACCCCTTGTCTTTTAATTGCAACAATCTTGAGTCATTGCCTTGTTGTGGTATGCAGTTTTGGAAAATTCAGCAAGCTATAATATTTATGATCATGATAAGTTGGCTCGTGATGAGACATCTTATTCTTTAAGTTAAAGTGTATTGTTGGATTATTCCCTGAAGCTTGTAATTCTCTGGGTGGGGAGGAAGTCATTGTTTCCTCAAGAATAGCTCTAGACGACAATGGTATATTTTTTGGAAAGAGCTTTTCGACATAGAATCTTCGTTTTGTTATTGATACCTTTCATTTGACTGATATAAAACAAATTCCTACTAGAGGTTGCTTTTTATCAAAATTTACAAGGTTGAAACTAGTATCATTTTTAGGCTTATAACCTTTGACTGTATCTTTGAATAATAATGACCAATTTTCTAAATCATTTCTATTTATACAAGCGAAAAAACAAAATCTAAAATAAATACTTGTCTTTTTCATGAATTCCAAATGTAACCATTTACAACTGGTTTTATTATCAAAATAAAGGAAAAACTAATTTACAAAAAATAGAAGAAAAATCTTCTATGGAAAGTATTTTTTGAGGATCTTCCCGTTAACAGGTAAAGACTCTCTTTTTCCTATTAAATCTTGTAACATCAAAGTAGATGGACCTATGTTTTCTGCAATTTGGAAAGGGCCAAGCCACATTCGTTGAAATTTTGTATGTTTGCCCTTTTCTTCATGAGCCTTGTCCCATTTTAAAAGTAGATCTCCAATTTGAAAGTCCTTTCTAGATATCATGTTTGAATCAAAAGAAGCTTTTACTAATGCTTGGTGATGAGCATGAGTTATTTTAGCCTATTCTCGTTGTTCTTCTAGCTTAAGTATTTCTAGCTACCTTAGTTGTCAGGAAGAAGTTGGTGTTTCATCAATATATTGAACTAAGGCCAAAGAGGGAATCACTAGATGAGTTGGGAGGACCACTTCTTTCCCATAAACTAAAATAAAGGGAGAAGTGCCAATGGAGGCTTTCTGCATTATTCGGTATGCCCATAGAGCATATATTAAAGACTTGTGCCAATTTTTGTGAGTTTGATCAATGGTTTGCTTAATGATTCTGATTAAGTTTTTATTTGTAAATTCAGCTAATCCATTCCCCTGTAGGTAATAATTGGCAGAGTATTTATGTTTAAAACCTCTTTTGAGTGAAAATTCAGGCATAGCATTTCTAGAAAAATATGATGCATTATCAAACATTAACGTAAAGGGTAAACCAAACCTGGTGATTATGAACTGATCTATGAAATTGATAATGTGCTCGGCATTAGCTGTTTTGAGAGGAAATACTTCTACCCATTTAGTAAAATAATTTATAGATGTAAGGATATACCTATGCTGTTTAGAAGAGTGAGGAAAGATCTCACCTATTATATCCAATCCCCATTGATCAAAATGTTGCTCAATGTTGACTAGTTGCAAAGGCAACGATTGTTTCTTTTGTCTTCCTGCAGCAGTTTAACAAACCTGACATTTCCTTACGTAGCTATGTGCATCTTTGAATAGTGTAGGCTAGTAATAGCCTACGCACAGGATTTTATGTGTTGTAGCATATCCAGCATAATGTCCACCCGCTAGTCCATCGTGGAGTTCCTGCAACACCTTTTCAGCTTCAGATTTCTCAAGACATCTAAGAAGAACATAATCATAATTCATCCTAAAAAGTACATCGTTCACGAGCTGGTGTTGCTTAGCCTTCAACCTTAGAGCTCTTTTCTTTGTATAATCGAGGTTTGAAGGGGCATATCCATTTTTTAGATAAAATATGATATCAGCGTATAATGATTCAACATCGTTTAGGCTTACCTCATACATTTGTATCTCTGCAGATGGTATTTCGGAAATAAGTGATGCTCCAGCTAGCATTTTGCAAAAGCCTTGACCTTTTACAATATTTGTTGGTTTAATTTCAACGTCGTATTCTCGTAAGGCAGTAAACCAATTGGCTCTTTCCTCACCCACATCTTTCTGTACTAAGAGATTTCTTACCGCTGGAAACAGTACTATGACTTTTGTATGGGTTTTAAGTAGAAAGGGTCTGAAATATTTAATCGCTTTGAAAACAGCATAAGCTTTTTTTTCGACGTATGAATAATTTAATTCAGCCCCTTGTAGATTTGAACTGAAAAAGGCAATTGGGGCTTCTGCCTTATCTTGATTTGCTTGAGTGAGTATCGCAACATATGATCTATTAGAGGCAAATGGGTATAAAATAAAAGGGTTGGAAAAATTTGGAGTTGTTAAAGATGGAGCGTTAACAATTGCTTGTTTAATCAAATTGAATGCTTCATATTTGTCTTGGCCCCATTTGAAGATTCAGTTCTTTTTAATCATTTCTTGTAAAGGAGATACGATTCTTGATATACGATTCTTGAAAAATCTGGAATGAATCTCTTTACAAAATTAATTTGGCCAAGGAAAGATTGCATAGCTTTCTTGTTTTGAGGCAAGGGTATTTCGGAAATTTCCTTGATTCCGTCGGGATCAATATGGATTCCAGATTTTGACACTATAAATCCAAGGAGTTTTTCTTCACTTAATGCAAAAAAGGACTTTTTTGGGTTAAGTGAAATTCCATACCTTTGACATGTTGGAAGATCTGTTTTAAATCTCTGAGATGATTCCTTCGCTTCTTAGAATATACAGTTATATCATCCAAGTAGATTACTACTGATTTGTTTACTAATCCCTTAAATGTGATGACCATGTCCCTTTGAAAAGTGGCTCCAGCGTTGATCAGACCGAAAGGCATCTTTGATATGCATAAGTACCCCATTTGGTTCTGAACGTGGTTTTTAATTGATCGTTGAGATGGACCAACACTTGGTTGTAGCCAGAGAAACCATCCAAGAAGGAAATTAATTCTGACCCTGCAACCGCCTGTAATATTTGCTCCATGGGAGGCAAAGGAAAATTATATTTTTGGTAGGCTTTGTTAAGATTTTGAAAGTCAATGCAAATTCTAATGTCTCCGTTCTTTTTTCTTACGGGAACCATGTTGGAAACCCATTTAGAATGTCGAACGGGAAAAATGATTTTGGCTTTCAATAACTTATTGAGCTCAGATTTGATCTGGCATTCTAGATTAGGATGGTTCTTTCTTAGCTTTTGCTGGATGGGTTTTTCATCGTTTATCATTGGGATAGTATGTTGGATGATGGAAGTGTCGTAAGTCTTAAGTTCATCGTAGTTCCAAGCAAATACACTTGTATTGTTTCAAGAGACAAACATACGCTAATGTTTCTTCAGGGGTTAGGCCAAGACCTAGTTGATATTCTGTGGCTTGGTATCAGTTCCTAGATTTACTAATTCATAGTTCAGAGTTGAACTTTGAAGTTTTGAATTCGGTAGATCTTTTGAATCGATCTTTCAAATCATATAGGTCTTCTAATTTGACTATTGATTTTGGCATAGCATTATTAGTGCTATCTTGTTGCAATTGTTTGTCATGTTGGTCCTCATCAATTATCTGATTAGTGTAAGATCCCTCTGATGTGAGGAAACTTACAATATCAAGATCGCCGTTGAAAATTCTCGAATTGGTAATGTTATCAGGAATCAAGGGTCTAAAGATTAATTTGATTGAAAATCTATCAAGGCTATAGTCTTTTGAGGGAATGAGCTTGGAGGCTACGTTTTCTAAGAGGTCTGCACTAGCATTCTGGAGTTTGCGAATTGATGAAATATTGAATGCTATAAAATGTTGCCTTAGATCTTGTACTAAAGATTGGTAATGCTTTAAATGACCTGATAGACAATGTATAGTATTCTGTACCTGTCTGATTACAATTTCAGAATCTCCGAAGACTTGTAAATATTTGATGTCTAATTTGATTGCTTTGAATAATCCTTGGACTAAAGCCTTGTATTCTGCAATGTTATTGGTGCAATCGGACTTGAGTCTACAAGTAAGCATAGTTTTTTTTCCCTCTGGACTGATTAGTACGCATCCTGCTCCTACCCTTTCATTAGACTTAGAACTATCAAAGAATAAGTTCCAAAATAAAGATTTATTTACAAGAATATCTACAAAATTAATACATTTAGAACTATCTATTTGAGAAAAATTTTCTACTTGAGATAAAATAGAATGTTCTAAGTAAGGTGAAGTATGAGCATTAAAATTTCCTAGGAAATAATCAATAGAATAGTTTCCAATAATATTGTTGTTGTATGCTACTGGTTCATTTTCCCCTTCCAATTTTGTTACTATGTATTTTTGATGTCTTTCTCGCTCAACCTTTATTTGATTTGGTTTACCATTGTGAGGGAGCCACATGTGTGACCAATTAGTTGCAAAGTATTCATGAAGTTTTTATGACCAATCTTTGCTAAGAATTAAGCCATAAAATTCTGGAATATCTACAACTAAAATGTCAATAACTTGACATACCTTTGGATTAGATGACAGCCTTATGCTAACTTGATTTAGTTCTGATCACTTCAACTTGCGACTGATCCAACTGAACTATGTGCACTGCAGATTTCTGAGGTTGAACGTTCAACTTTGCACATATCGATTTAGGTAATATATAGATGAAGCTCCAGAACCAACTAAACAATAATGTAATTTTTTGTTGAAAACTTCATAAATAAGAAGAAATGGGGGCGTATGAGATCTTGACCTTCCTCTAATTAAAGCGATATCATTTGGATCAAATTTATTAATCACATTAGTTGGAGGCCTTCCCATCTCATGAGAATCTTGTGAGATTACAACAATGGGCAGAGGTGCAACCGGTACTGCATGTAACTCTTTCAAAAGTAGTTTTTGCTGATGTTTTAACTTGCTCAATTCATAAAAAGTTATGTTAGCCCTAGTCTTCTTCATGTCTTCTATGATATTATACTCCATTTCATCCAAAACAATCAATTTTTTAGATGGAGTTGGTGAATATGTTTGGACTGGGCTTGTTTGAGTCGCTTTGGGTGACGTTTTCTTTGTTGCGACTTTATCCTTAGGCATTGAGCTTGCACTCTTTGGCTTAGGAGTAGGTTGAGGAGGATCAAGTTTATTTCTACTTAGAGTACTAACTAGCAATGCCTCTTGATCCTCTTCATCTGGGAGGATGAAATCCCATATACCTTGTACTTATACAACTTCTTCTTCATCGATAGGCACTTCAGTAATAGTTTCCTCTTCTTCTTCTTCTGATTCAACACTTGTAATACCAATGGGAGGCTTTGAATCAGTTGAAGGATTTCTTCCATAAGGTTTGTAAGGCTTTTAGAAGACGTCTCTGCTACTTGTTTCTTAATGTCAACCATTTCGTTAGACATGGCTTTCAAAACTTTCTGAAACCCTTCTAAATCGAATGGATCTTTCGATTGTTTTTTCTTGAGATCTTCCTTAAAAGTAACCTTCTTAGATTTTCACTTATCAACGATGTTTTTCTTCTCTAGGGCTATGATACGTTTCTCTACCACTATTGCTTCCTTCATATTTTCATCTAAGGTCGTTTTATTAGCCCTATCAACGAAGATTGCTATGTTTGATGGTAAAGCAGAAATGTACCATTCACTTCACACTTCTTCGCTAGGCTTGGAAGCAGTAGGAATTTTGTTCAACAGTTTATTGAAACGTGAATTAAAATCTTTGATAGGTTCCTTTGACTTGGCCCTAAGGTTAGACAGGTCATTGATCAATGTCGCAGTAGACTTGTCATCACCGAACTTAGTCAAAAATTGTTCTTCAAAAATATCCCAACTAGCGATAGATCTAGATGGTAATGAGAAATACCATGATCCGGCTGCTCCTTACAAAGTGTAAGGGAAGACCGGACGAGAGCGTCTTCATTAGTAACTCCATTGAGATTTATAGATAACATAAAGTTGTTTATATGTTCTTCTGCTAGCATGCCTACTTCAGGGTTAAACTTCAGCAGTCATTTTTAAGGATGGGCTGGTAATTGACTCAAGGGCGCAGGCATTAAGACTGCCCCTGGGTTATTCCATGGAGATTGGGCCATCGTTGAACTACTAACAGATGATAGTGCAGAAGATGATCCCTGCAGTTGGGAAGATGAAGATATTACAGTTCCAGATGATTGAGAAGGAGATGTGGAAGTTCCAATGAACTGGTCGACAATAATCTGAAGTGGGGGGTGGATGGTTGACTTCATGGTGGAGAGGTTGAGATGGTAGATGATAACAAAAGCGTCTCGCTAAGAGACCCTTTTGGTGATTTCCTTTCTCTCTTCCTTGTAGGTAGAGGTAACTCAGTTGGCTTAGTACCAAACTTTTTTCTCTTTAATCTAGTGAGAGGATGAGCAAGGTTATATTGCGAAGTCACACTGCCTTGAGATTTATCAGATCTTTGAGGTGATATAGAAAATCGTTGAAGTTTATGAATCAAAGATTCAACTTCAGGAGGTTCAATGGTAGATTTCTCTAAAATATTCGGGTTTGTGGCAATGGTTGTTGTTCTTTCGACTTCTTGCTCAAGGTTTACATATTCCTAGTGCGATGGAGAAGTCAGGCGAGATGGTGAGGGCAATTTACTCTCAGAATGGTATTTAGGTTTAGCTTTACTTGCCATTCACAGTTTGGGGCCCTCTTTCTAGCGCGAAATATGTTGAAGCCCCAAAAATTGGGTCTACAACAAGGGGGATACCCACCCGGTCCGGACCTTGGTAGAAGCTCCTTTTCCATTTGGTATAGTGGGTCCGACTAGGGATATGGGACCAGTTTCCCAATAAATGTGTGTGTGTGTTGAGAATTGATATTTCCTTTCTATTAATTCCTAAGTAAAATGCTTTTATTCTAAGTCTATTCTAACATGCAATTTTATTCTAATAAACAAAAATATCTAATTCTAAACTAACCTGGGATGTAATCTTTCCATTATGCGATCTAAAATGATTTCAAATAACAATTGGTAATAAAGATCATTCAACTGTTATGAGAAAAGAATTCAATAAAGATAAACCATTTCGTATAAAAAGTTAGACGAAACAATTGCAAAAAACATATCGCATGATAAGCTAGTTGTATATTAAGCATAAATAAATAGCTATCATCATACAAAAGTGCCAAATGATAACTCAAGAATTCACGCATTCATATATAAATAACTAAACATAAATATCACTCTAACACATAGGCAGAAATAGTTAAGAGATAAAAGTACCATTTATAACTAGTTCTACTCATGAGCTTCAAGCAATAATGATTTATCTCTTCTTAATTCAACATCCACTAAGAGTACAAAAGTGCAACATCAAATAGTAGATATTAAATGCAGATATCAATAAATCCTATTCCATTCATTCATCAAAACCTCCTCGGAGGGTGCAATAGTGCATGCTCTGAGGACAAGTTTTTGACAAATTTCAGGACCCTTCTCTAAATGCATGAGAAGGGTTTAAATACTACTAGCTAAATCTAAAAATAATTTATTACAAAAATGTAGGATGCGGTTTAAATGACCCTCCTCATTTTAGGAAAAATAAACCAAAATTAAAACTAAAACTAAATTCAAAACGAAAACTAACAACTAATTATCTATGTATCTGTTCCTTGTAGTCGCAAGCGTTCAGCATTTGCTTGAGGAGAGTTGGTTGGCCGACTTCCAATTTTAACTGTCCAGTGAAAACGAAATTGGCAAGAGCTGGCGCCATCTTCTCGACAGAATTGATGATACATTTGAGAGTCATGCATTGGCTGTGTGGTTTTACCAAGTACGCCCAGTAAGAATCCCAATTCAACTTGGTTAACCTGTTGATGGACTCTGCTTTCCCTTGAGCTTTTTGTCTATAGCCTGTCTGTAGATGCTATACTTTTAGTAGACATTTACATACCGCTTGAGTATATCCTTGATGAATACTACTAGTTTTAGAATTCAAGTTTTGCCTTTTGCCTTTAGCACTTTTTACTACAATTTTTCGGGCTTACAGGCGACTGAGTGATTAGAGGCTTTCCATCTTGAGGGGTTTTTCCTTGCGAATTGCGCATCAAAAACTTCCTCTATTTCTCAATCCGGGCTTCCGTAGTGCAATTTTTGCCTCTTGCGCGCTTTTTGTTAGAGGATATAAAGCTTAAATTTTGTGAAAATAACGACTCCATGAGTTCATAATTCTGAGCTTTAAATTTTCTATACATGATATCAGCATTATCTAGTACCCATTTAACCATGTTCGTGTATGGAAGAAATTTGGGCCTTACCGCTATTTGGTACAAGAACGAACATGATAGTTCTGTAATAGATGCCTCAGATGACCCATGTGAGCCTACAGTAGTTGTAACCTCCATCATTTTGGGATTTTCTTCGTCGAGTAGACCATACGTGTCTTCCTAGGTAGTAATACCGGCATCTTTGTTGTAGGTGGTGTCTGTGTACAAGGGCGTCATTTCTTTATCTTCAAAAATTGGAGCTTTACCCTTCTTTCCCATGATATTCCAAACACTGCTATGTATACTTCTCTGTTCTTTGCTCCTACAGTTTACAAATGAGGTGAGGATAATGATAAGAAAAAGGTGACGGGAAAGCTTTAAATGCTGAAAACATATAAAATATACCACCTTACGTGAAATGGCTCCTCGATTAGATCAAAACCATATTTCATTAATGATTGTCAACTAATTAATTAACATTAACGCGCATAACCGGGCATCGATTTATGGAAAAATATTTTCGAACGGCGAGCCATGTAGATCTGCGATGAGACCATTTTGTGATTTGCTTCACAATATCGCGGAATCGCAATATTGTAATATCACTATTTCATATCGTATGACAATCATCCATTAATGTGTTTTCTGTGAAATGTGATTTGCAATATGCGCCATCGCATATCGGCGGTTTGAGGTATTTCAGTTTTAAGTGATATTCAAGGGATGCGATGCGATGAGGGTCTTTTGATGGGTGATTTCACATCGCAATTTCTCAACTTTAAGATTCCGCTTGTAGGAAGGCATTCATTACCCTTTTTGCGATAGGACATGTTCTAAGGAGTGATTTTATTCTAACTTATCATAAAACTTAAGTATTTTAGATTTTTTGAGGGTATTCTTCTAAGTTTATGATAACAAGTTTTATTGAAAAAGGGAAATACAAGCACTAATTGATTTTTTAAAAATTTTAAATAAGGGTCCCCACTTATTTAGTATTAGTGATAAAACTAAATAAGAAGGGGAGTTGTTGTTGGCCACAACACCATTGCAGTTCATTATCAATAACAGGAGCCAAAAGAACCTCATTTCAATAGTGGTCGTGAAGTAACTAGGCCTATCAATGATAACACATCCATAGTCGTACACCATCAAGTGTTTCACCAAGGACGAGATATCCAAGTTAGCCAACAATGTTGGCTTCCTTACAACATCAAGCCCTTCATGGATGAGGTATTGTGTGATGTTTCTCCTCTTGAAGTTTGTGATGTATTATTAGGCCAACCATACTTGTGGAAGAGAAATGTTGTATATGAGTCTAAACCTCACTCTATGATTATTACTTCGGGAAATAAGTTGTACAGGATACCAGAGGTAGCCCCGCCTACTACCATCTCTTTCATCGCTACAAAGTAATGTAGTAATATCATTTCCTAGACTAGGAAATTTGTTTTCCTTATGATTCACCCTCAGGGAAAGAAGAGGGTTGTGGCCACAACTTCTAGGCAAGGCTCCTGTGCACAAAAATAGCAGATGGACAAGGTTGTGGAGGAGTACAGGGAAATTTTCTCCTCGACTACAGGGGTATCTCTGCACTATCAGGTCAAGCACTCCATCGATTTGACCTCGGGAATGCCACTACCTAATGGACTGATATATCGATGCTCTATTCTAGAGAATGGTGATATCAAGAGGAAGATTTAGTAGTTGTTAAAGAAAGGGCACATTAAGCCAAGCTCATCACCCTATGGGATCTTGATTGTATTGGTACAAAAGAAGGAGAGGACCTAGAGACTCTGCGTTGACTATCAGGAACTAAACAAGATCATTGTCCGCAATAGGTACCCAATCCCATGAATTGATGACCTTCTGGACTACCTCAAGGGTGCCAAATATTTCAGCAATATTGAATTGAAGTTTGGTTATCACTAGGTGCCTATCGAACCCTCTGATGTGTGGAATATTTCCTTCAAATCCAAGGAGGGCCTTTTCTAATGGTTGGTTGTGCCTTTCAGATTGAAAAATTCCCCCGCAATCTTCATGAGATTGATGGATGACATCTTACGGCCCTTCACTAATGCATTCATGGTGGTGTATTTAAATGACATCTTTATCTTCAACCAGAGTTTGGAAGAGCACATCCACCATATTTGAGAGTTCCTTCAAACCTTGCGACAACATAAGCTATGTGCCAATTTTAAGAAATGTACTTTTGGCATGACTCGGGTTCCATATTTGGGGTGCATCATTGATGAGAAGGGTGTGCATGTGGAACCAACCAAGATACAAGTCATTCGAGATTGGCCAACCCCAACCAATCTTACATAGCTTCACAACTTTATGGGTCTTGCCAATCTCTCTCGCGGGTTTATGTTAGGGTTATTGCATATCACTTCACCTTTAAGTCAAGTGACCAAGGGTGGAGCGAAAGAAATTTTTTTTGGTCCAAAGGTGTTTTTCGAGTTGAAGCATTACCTCTACTTTGCACTAGTGCCGACATTACCAGACTTGCATAAACCATTTGAGATTGATATAGACATCTTTGACTATGCTATTTGTACAGTTCTTACTCAACAGGGGAATCTAGTGACTTACCATTGTGAGACACTTTCAGACACAATTCGAAAGTATCCCACTTACGACAAAGAAGTGTATTCCATTTTCAAGGCCTGCCATCAATGGAAGCATGACAGTATGGGGAAGGAAATGGTCATCCACATAGACCACCGACCCTTGCAGTTCATACATACACAAGGGAAGTTGCAGAATGATTTCCATTAGAAATGGTCCACCTACCTGCAACAATTTGATTTGAACATTAAGTACAAGAAGGGAAACACTAATAATGTTGCAGACTACCTCAACCAATAACTAGTCATGGTGTTGATCACTATGCTCAACTCCTATGGGGATGAGACTTCAAGGTGGCTACATCTTTACCAGGTTGATCCAGAATTCGGAAGCACATACTAGACACTCCTTGAAGGGAAGCAAGTTCCAAATTTTCAACTTCAGGATCCACTGTTATGCTACCTGGGACTCATCTGTGTTCCTTCAAGCAATTGTGCCAAGATGATTTGGGAGGCATACTACAATCGGGTTGCTGGGAATTTCATAGTAGATAAAATAGTGGTGATATTGCATAAATATTTTTATTGGCTGAAATTTTGTCAGGATGTTGGGAAGTACATTAGATCCTGCACTGCCTAGGTCATTTCCAAACAAACCATCAAGAAGCAAGGCATATATACTATTCTACCTACTCCTATTTGACCTTGGGAATCTATCTCCATGGACTACATGTCAGGCCTTCCTTCTACTAAGGAAAACATCGACTACGTTTTTATGATCGTCGATAGATTCTCTGAGATGGCCATCATGGCATCCTACAGGAAGAGTATAAAAAAACAGAGGCCATTGCTAAGCACTTCTTTGAGCGAGTGTGGGCACACTTTGGGATCTCGTAGTCCATTGTCTCAGATTAGGACAACAGATTCTTGAGTACATTTTGGTCAAGTTTCTGGTCAATGTTGGTTACAAAACTTACTAAGTACACAACTTTCCATTCCCAAGTTGATGGAAAAACAAAGGTTTTCAACAAGATGGTCATACACATTTTGTGTATGTACAACTCCAAGCATCCACGCAAATGGGATGAAAGCCTCCCCTATGTTCAACACAGCTACAACCTAGCTCTCCACAACTTAACAGGCCACAACCCCTTTTAGGTAGGGCTAAGATTTCAGTCATTATGTCCCATTGATGTGGCCATACCATTTATAGAAACTCAGGTAGATTTATCTCACGTTTAGTCTGAAGTCGACAGGGTTAACAAATTCATTGAGCACATTCAACATATCCACAAGTAGGTCCATGATATATTGGACAAATCCAATGCTAAGTACAAGCAACGCCATGATCAACATCGAGTGTCGCACAAGTTCTAGGTGGGTGACAAAGTTTGCTACATTTTTAGAAGGAGCACCTCGCTGGAACACACCGCAAGCTTCACCCGCTCCGATATGGTTCATACACCATCACCAAGGTTGTTTGTGACAATGCCTTCGAGCTCAACATCCCAATTTTTCTTTGTCTACACCTAGTGTTCAATGTAGACCGCCTTCGACCATACTTTCAACCATTGTTGGACACATCTAACATTGCAGAACAACTCACAGTAATAGATCTCAACCCAGAATGAATGGAAAAAGCCACAACTGATCAGATCATGTACATGTAGATCAAGAACACTTTCCAATAGAGGATCCATCTATATCGAGTTGTCAAAGCAGGTAAACTTCTTCACTAGGGAAAGTGGTTAACCAGGGACAGAGTTCAACAAAAATTTCGTCACCTCATGGAGGATATGCATGCAATGGGGACCATTTCTTCCTAAGGGGGGACATCTGATCTAAGTGGATATTGGTGGCCACCCACATATTCCAGCTAGACCTCCAGTCAGTTTCATCTATTTCCTTGTTTATTTCAGCGTTTACTATTTTTAGCATTTTTTTCAGGTCATGAATTTTCAGAGAAGTTTTGACTCCCTAAACGATGTTTTTTTGAGGTCTTCTACTGGCCAACATGGGGCCTACCACAAATTCTATAGTACTCAAAGAGACTTTTCCAACAAGGTATCATACGCACCAAACAAAGATAATATGACCAAGTTACGACCCTAGGAAGTTAGATGCCCAAGTAATCCCAATGATGCCCACAAACTCTTGACATTACATCTCCTGGGGTTAGGGTTTGGTTGTTTAGGGTTTTATCTTGTTTTTTAATAATAAATATGCCCTTGAGCCTCATTGTAACACAGTTTAGAGGCATGTATCCATCACATCTCTTCTGAGAGATAAGCTACCATTGTTCAAGCTAGTTTATTTCCATTCTATTTGTAAGCATATTTCAGTATTTTGATATTAATGAAATGAAGTGTTATTTCTACTGCATCTTTCTATTTATGGTTATATCTATAATTTGTTGCATTCCTGTTTAAGTTTGGATCAAAATAACCGTCATATTTTGGCCGCATTTGTACTAGTGTATATCACTAGCCACTACAGTACCTGTAAGCCCAAAGTAAGCTACAATAAACTAGGCATTATAAGTGGATGGGTTTTCTACAATAGTTTCATTTAGTGATTAAGTATGAGAAGGGTAGCACAAACAAGTTGGATGAAATAATTTCAATTCCACCGACATCAAAGATCACAACTTTTGTAACTCTTGTGCATATGTAACCATTCACCATAATGCATATAGAGAGGCATATTAAGAGAATGATGAATTCAAGGAGATGTTTCAGTAGTTGTAGAGTCAAAGTCATGTGCACGATTGTGTCAACACCATTCACTACTATGTCTAGGGTGGGTTACTTTATAGGATGGATACGCTTTGTGTTCCTAAAGGTGAGTGATTGCAAATTGATTAGAGTGGCTTACACCTACAAGGTTGGAAGGCACTTCGGTGTAGGGAAGACAATGGCCAACTTGCAAAGGCATGTGTATTCACCCAAGATGCAAGAACAGATAGCTAGGTCCATATGCATATTCATTCTTTATTGCACTAGCAAGTCTAGTAACATGAAACAATATCTATTTCATCCCTTACCTATACCCACTTTTCCCTAGAAAGCATTTCCATGGACTTTGTGGGAGGTTTACCAACAAACAGGAAGGGACACTGACTACATGTTTGTGGTGGTCGATAGGTTTAGCAAGATGTGTGTTTTTATGCTCTATGAAAGGACCACCAATGGGTAAGAAGAAAAACAAATTTTATTTGGATAGGTCTACCCCCATACATGCACATTTACTTAGTTGTGAATGAGGAGAATTTGAAGCTCAATGAACCTTCCATGCTAGATCAAGAAGAGGAACATGTCCTACATTTTCTAGAGGATTTGGCACTATATGCTCATGCATAGTTCATAGATGATACAATTTTGTAGAAGAGGTCCATAACTACAAGGCAGTTACAATAGGATATTTGGTAGATTAGGTTGAAAGGAAAACTTCTAGGCAAGGCCCATTGGTACACCTAAGAGAATGTGGCTCGAAAACATTTTCCTTACCTCATTTAGTATATGATTTTGGGGACCAAAATCTTCCCAATAAGGGGTGTGATCCAAATTAGATCATTAAATTTTTTTCATCCATACTGATGTTTTGAGAGTGGAAAGAGTGAAGGAATCAACTTGCAAGACTAGTTTGATTAGCATGACCTAGTTTGGAAAATTAGGGTCTGAAACCTTTTAAGAGAATTTTGAGGCATAAAATGATGTTTTTGGGTGGAAAAATTATTTTAATGTAGTGAAATTTTTTTACTCTATTCCACACACAAAGAGATTTCCAATAATTCATGAATAACCTCAATTTGACTCCGTATGCAAAAGTTATGCCACTTTGAAGTTGACCTTCCTATTTTCACCACCATAATTTGAGAGGTTGCCATGTCATGCCCATAATTCATGGAAAATGGGTTATTCACGTGATTATGATGAAGGATGCTCTACAAGAGTCCATATTATAACTCTTTTCAAGGTTTGAGGTTGTCAAACCTAATCATTAGTAGGCTATTGGGTTGTGTTCTAACCGGGCCACTAGGAGGAAAAGGGGTTCCATTCTTTTTTAGTCCATTTGTTCCATAGAAAAGTAGAGTACCCGAGAAGGATAAGGAGAGAGAAAACAAAGAGGATTTGTGCACTTTAGTAGCCCATGGGCCACGTGCCTTACTTCTATGTACTTGCAACTATTTTCTATTCATAGAAAGAGACTAGAGCAACCACACCTTCCAGCTGGGTTTTCTCTTGAAAGGGTTTCCCAAGATCTATTTTGTGTCAAATGTGGTTCATGATCTTTTATTTCGATGTTCTTTATTTTTTGCATAAAGTTTAATTTGCATGCATAAACAATAAACAATAATCTAAAGATCCATAAATCTTATGAGGAATAAACCCTAATTGTGTATATTTTTGGATTTTTAATTATAGATTTATCAGATCTATTGCGATGAATTTTCTAGTAGAACATCCATGGTAGTTTACGAATCAAATTAGAACTAGAATTTATGAACTAAAATAAAAGGTAAATAAAAATTAAATGGTCTAGAAAGTAAACACGATATCAAACCTAACAAAGAGGAAATGAATAAGCTTATAGAGTTAGACCATGAACACAACAAAAGAAACTTGTATCTCATAATTTTTGGCTTGAAAGAGGAGAAAAAGAGAGGACACACTATCTCTTGTCAAGTAAGAAATACATTGTAAACTATCAATTGAAACAACTAGTCTCATAGAAGCAAAGAGATTGAGAAAAATAATTGAGAATAAGAATTAGTCAATTCATGTTAAGATAAGCTTTAACACCCATATATATGACATACTTAGTAAAAATCCAAGTCCCAAACAGTTAATAATATTTTGAATGAATATCTAATTCTAGAAGAACATGTTAAATTTAGGAAGAAAATTCAAAAAATAAAAGAATTTAAGAAGGAAGGAAAATAGAATATAATTAGAAACATAATTTCTAAGTTATTATTAGGGATTAGACATAAGAAAATACAATTAAAATTGGAATTTAGGACATTGTGTATCCACTCTTGGAACTATTGTGGCTTTCCATGGAGCATAGGTCCCATGTCATGATGTTGGATCATGAAAAAAATTGATATTATAGTGCTTATTGAAGCTTGGGAGCATGAAGAAGTCTAGGTCCCTAACATGGGAGGTTTTGTATTGTGGTCGATATATAACAATAGGTCTTACCACATATGGTTGAAGGATAATCTTATGAGGTAAAGAGGAACATTTTCCCTCATATTAGGCTTCCTATTAAAGACTATTTCAATTAGTACATGTGCGATGGATATTTCACATATTAATGCCAAAAATATTTTCATAGTGATATGTTATTTTTCACCTATTAATTCTGCTTTTTATAAG
Organism: Pinus taeda; assembly: GCA_000404065.3. Classification (NCBI taxonomy): domain Eukaryota; kingdom Viridiplantae; phylum Streptophyta; class Pinopsida; order Pinales; family Pinaceae; genus Pinus; species Pinus taeda. The sequence goes on from APFE030978018.1 coordinate 40,362, forward strand.
AAAAATGATCTAGATAATAATTTCCCTTATAATGAATTATAACAAGATATTGAAAATTTGAGAAATGAAGGCAATATTCTATTGCTTGTAGACTTTAATACTAGAATAAGAATTAATAAAGGTATTACTTTAAGCATTGATTCCAACTCTAGTCCTATATGACTAGATGAGGACTTTGGCTTAATCAGTAGATAAAAAGGAAACTTTAAAGACTTGGTTGAGAAAATGTTTAGGTCTTAGCCAATCAGCTCTATAGTTCTCAAGATATGATAATATATAGTAGTTTAAAAAAGTGCCCAAAATCATTTAGGATAACTTGCATCCATGGGCTTGGCAGTAGTATTGTAGGGAATATGCTAGATCTGATATCACCAAATGCAACAAATAGTAGATATTGACATTGTAAATGACCATGAGCGATTCAAATCATGAAATTTAACCCCAACTCTAAACTTTGTCTCACACAAAACCCCATATAAGAGAATTATGATCGCCAAAAGTATTTAATCTTCGAAAAATGAACATTAATCTTTTCTAAGGATTTAAATAATGAATTAGGTATCCTATCAACTAAGAACAATATTGAAGATTTCTATCATGATTTTATGATAACCCTCTCCACATTCATCAATAAGTCCTCTATGAAGGTGTTGAGTAAAAACAAAATAGAATGAGGTGTAAGAATGTTAGAAAATCCACTAGGGATGCCTCTAAAGTGTCCATAAAATTTGACAAGATAAATTGGTACAAAGGCCAAATAAATAGATGAAATTACATAGCAATATACACTCTTACACCTCTCTAAGCTAGATCATAGGAAATTCTAAAGAAAATTTCTAATTTGTAAAATTAAAGAAAACAATATGATTACTCTGAGGGATTGGAATTCCTACCTTAGATTTTTTATGAATCAACCAATGTTGTAAACAACATTTAAACGGTTTCTACAAAGGACTACTTTTCTTCTTTAGAATACATAGAGTTTGGGGTTTAGCAACTCACAAACGGGAAAGCTAAAGACATAGAAATATGTTTTTTTAGATTCCTGTGGGCTTGTGATTTGATACGTGGTTTTCGAAGTAAGCTCCACATTAGACATTTTGATAGGTAAATGTTTAGAATCTATTAACTGGATTTACCATCAGGACATAAAAGTCTAGGAGAAAAAGGAAGGAGAGTTAGAAATGCAAGATAGAGAAGGAATAGAGAAGAGAAGAGAAGTGAAAGAGAAGCGTTGGTTCAATAATTTCACAAGAAAAAACCAAATGGCTAAAACCTTGAATTATTAGGTGAAGGAAAAAATTTAGATGAAAAAAAAATAAAAGAAAGTTAATGTAAATTTTTTTATTAAAATAATAGATTATTGTAATAAGTAAAAGTTAATAAATTAATTCCTTAAACTTACAGTTATGGCAATCAAATTCAAACATATCACTTACGCTTACGTCCTGCATGGAGGAAGTCATATATCCATACAAATATATCCAATTGGAAACGGAGGAAGTCCCATGTTCCGATGATAACAGAGATTTCTATGGTGTTGTCTTTTTCCCACGCTCACCACAAACGACTTCATAATGAGTTATAATCGATTATTGAAAGGACAACCAAGTAATTTATCGCTGGAACGCCCGTCTGTCGTCTTTTATGAACTATTGTGCCGTGATAACCACGCCAAAGCGCGGGTCTTTCTGGAACGTCCGTGACCCGACTGTCGTCTTTTCATCGATTATTGCGCCGTGATAACCACGCGAAAGCGCAGGTCTCTCTGTAACGTCCGTGACCCGTCTGTCGTCTTTTCATCAATTATTGATCCGTCATAACCACGCCAAAGCGCAGGTCTTTCTGGAACGCCCGTGGGCCGTGACCCATAAGTTTGTTGAATTTGATTTCTTTGTTTCTTTGGAGCAATGGAGACTAAATTGATATGCAGTCACAGAATTTGAAGAAAAAGTATGGTCCGTGCAGTCTCAAGTCTTTGATGACTTCTTTATCCACCACCATTATTATTTGTGTCCCCTTCAACACGGAGGTTTCGCTTTCCTTTTTTTTTTTTTTTTCCATATATTATGAGTTTCTTCAGTAAATTTGTTGAATTTTCTTTCTTCACTTTCAATGGAACGCATTTACTCATTCAAGCCTGGAATTTAACGTTCTACAGAACGGTTTTTTCAATCGGAAATTTTCCAAACGTTTTCTTGCGTGCACCATACGGATAGTGTATTTTCGTGCGTTATTGCCTCACCACGGCCCACTTGATGTTGGTTTAATAAATCATACGGAAAAATGCACAACCTATTGCAATTCAATTGACATTACCAACCATTTTTCATAAGTCAATTGAATTTGATTTCTTGTTTCTTCTCAATTATTGCTCCACAACTATCACGACAATGGAGCAATGGAGACTGAATTGATACGGTGAAAAAACATTAGAGGACCCGAATGTTCCCCAAGAATCATTAGAGGAAGATGATACAAAATATGAAATGAAAAAAGAAGGGGAGATCCTAGAGTGGCCAAAGGAAGGGGGAAAAGGAAGCCCCATATCCTGAAGATCAAGTTACAAATCTCATCCCTATGGTCCAAGAACCCTTGAAGTCTAAAGATGATGAATCAAGCACATTGTTGTTCCAAGTTCGCGCTATGGACTTTACCCCATCTCAACCAACACAGTTAGTCGATCAGTGTAGAAAGATCATCAGTAGGAATACATCTCTCCCTCCAAGTGGAAATGAGGACTCGAGCAAACATGAAACAAAGAGCACTAAAAAAAGAAGATGTAGACACTCCAAAAAAGAACCAAGGGAGAAAAAGGCTAACCTCAACAAAAAATTGGCTAGTCAGCCTCAAATTTTAGACATTTTGAAAGAATCGGGATTCAAAGGAGGAAAGAGTTATGAGGGAGGTCGAAAATCCAATTCTCTTACCAAAAATTGATGAAGATAATCTCTTGGAATATAAGGGAAATGGGTGACCCAAAAAATGCCCTCTATATAAAGGATCTGGTTAAATTAGAGAAGCCCTCAATTTTTTTTTTACAAGAATCAAAAGTAATAGATTTTGAGCTCGTGAAAGCCTCAAAGGTATTTTGGAATGAAAGCAGTGGTGTCGTGTAAAGCTCAAGGGGAACCTCGGGAGGCCTAGGCATCTTCTGGGACAATGTTGTCTTCTCCATGATAGAATCTTAGTCAACTACGTACTAGGTAGTAGCATATATGGAAAATAAAGGAATCGGGGATAGAGTTAAATTGTTGAACATCTATTCCCTCGTAACTTACAATGAGAAAAATCAATTCTGAGATAATCTCATCTCCCTAAAGGAAATGTTATGGCATTAAAAATCCATAGTAGGTAGCGATTCTAACACAACTTTGTTTACATCCGAAAAAAGGGAGGCTTACTGGTTAGCGATCCTTTCGGAGAGTGAATGGAGGATCTTATGGAAGAATGGGATCTTTTAGACTTCATACCGAAAAAAGGAAAACACACTTGGTCAAATAGAAGATGTTGGGCAACGAATATCATTGCGAGGTTAGATCATTTTTTAATACATAGCTCTTGGGTTTTATCAGGTTGGGATGCCTCCTCCTCCATTATGCCTCAAGGTGAATCCAATTATTGACCAATTAAACTCACAGTGGAAGTGGGAGAGGACCAAGAACCAATTCCTTTTAGATTCAACCCAGGATGGTTGTGAGAAGAAGGCGTAATGGACTGTTGGGAATCGAAATTTGTCATTATACCAAAATCCGCAAGTATTAGGCAACGATCATATCTCTAGAGGTAAGGATCCATGAGAGTCAGTTAGTCCATGTTAGGAAACACACGAGGAGTGTTGGTTTATCCAATGTCCAACAATCTCCCCCCAACGTGAGCTAGGTGTGTATTGAACTCGTGACCTACGCTCCAATACCACTATGATCATCATTTCTTCTTATTTCTGCTTACCTCCCCCTTTAACATTAGTGGAAAGGGGGTTCATTTGTAATGAAACTCAAATTAATTAATCAGCTCTTCTATGTGCCAGGTAATTAATGAATAACACCTCAATCAATTCTTACACATTCTCTAACTCTCCAACCATTAAGCCTTGCAACCTCGCACATTTTTATAAACATGATTTGATGGTTGTTAGTATTCTCCATGAGAAATAATGCTCTCTCCTAGCTTGCAAATAACATCGGAAATATATCAATAAAATTGGTGGCTTCCAATATGAAGAGAATAACATTGAATGAATAAATCGGGGTGGTGTAGAGGAAGCGTGGTGGGCCCATAACCCCTTGTTCAGAATCACGATTTTCATTATACCAAAATTCACAGGTAGTCAATGATTATAACGCCAGAGATAGGGATCCACGAGAGGCAGTTAGTCAATGTCATAAAACACATGGGGAGTGTTGGTTTATCCAATGTCCAACAATATCCCCCCCAACGTGAGCTAGTTGTGTATCGAACTTGTGACGTATGCTCTGATACCACTTGCTGGGAATCATGATTGTCATTATACCAAAACCTGCAGGTATCATTCAATGATCATATTGCCAAAGATAAGGATCCAAAAGAGGCGATTAATCCATGTTGCGAATCACACATGGAGCATTGGTTTATCTAATTTCCATTATGCAGATCACCAACCAAGCATGGTGTATTCAAGTTACCCTTTCTCCAGCCTTCGTGTGGGAAACAAAACTAAAAAGGGTTAAGCATGCTCTTCGATAATTGGTAAAAGAATCTTTTGTTCTACCAAGTAAAAAGAGAGATTCAATACTTGCATAAATGGAGTGATATATGTTAATTATGGAGAGAAGCAAGGTAGAAGAGAAACATCTAAAGAGAGAAAAAGAATTAAAATCTCTCTACTTCTAATAATGTAGTGAAGAGTAGGAATTTTGACATCTCAAGTTGAGAAGCACATGGCTTAAGGTAGGAGACAGGAACACGGCCTTCTTCCACAAGCAAGAAAAGGTAAGGAAGCTGCAAAATAGAGTCAGAGAATTTACTCCAAAAGGAAAATAAAATATAACTTATTTTACTAAAATCAAGGAAGAAACCTTGAACCTTTGTCAATCTCTTTATACATTACATTGTGTTAGATTTCACCAAAGCTAAATAATTCCTCTCTCCCTTCCTCATGAGATATCAAAAAAACAAAATCAACTCCTAGTATAAGGGATCGAAGAACAAGAAGTGGTGGAGGAAATTTGGTCTATGGATCTAGATAAGGTTCCTAGATAGGATGGGTTCCTGATCAATTTTTATAGGATTTTCTAGAGTGATATTAGGAAAGACCTCCTTCAAATTCTGAATTGGCCCATGAACAAGTGCAAGGTGGAGGGGAGCTTCCTTCCTTTCCCTCATCCCAAAAGAATATAATCCGGTCAACTTCTCCAGGTTCTCGCCAAAATCTCTCTGTAACGCCTCTTACAAAATATTGACTAAGATCATCACTAGTAGATTAAATGCATCCTTTCGATATTTATTTATGAAAATCAAGGAGGATTCTTCAAACAAAGACATATATTAGAAAACATCATCCTCATTCAGGAAGCTATCCACTCAATCAAGGAGAAAGGTGAACCAAGTTTCATCATAAAGTTGGACATGGAAAATGCTTTTGATCAGTGTGTCATTCCTTCCTCTTCCTTATTCTTGAAAAGCTTGGTTTTTGTAGTCAATTTATTTCATGGATAAATCTTGTAGTGGCTATCCCTATATTTCCACCTTAATAAATGGCATACCAACTCCTTTCCTTAAGGTCTCTATGGGCCTTAGGTAAGGTTTCCTTTTGTGCCCTCTTCTGTACATTTTATTTGATGCATGGGATAAAAAATATGCTTAAAAATCGAAATGTTCAAAGTCTCCCAAAAATAGCACCAAATTGTAGATTTCATTGTTTTGATTCCAATGACGCTTGAATTGCCTCAATCTTACACCATATGTGAAAGTTATCACATTTTGAAGTTTTTTGCAAACAACTAAAAAGTAAACTTGCATGGTTGAATGGGATGCTAACTGGGTAGGCCATATAGGTGACGTGGTGCTGATGTCAGCAGGTGACTGTGCATGTACAACATACATGTGGCCTAATCACATACTTGTGGCTCAGTTGTATGAGGATAAGTGATACAATTTTTATTGTTTGTTTGTTTTTGTGGAGTACCAATCATGAGGTGCCACGTGGTCCAATCGGAGGGCATCATGTGGACCTCTATTTTTGTGAAAAATTTGTTTGAACAGGTCGACCAACTTCCATTGGAATCAAACCCATGACCTTCCAGTTATAACTACCGCGCTGAATCGTTGGACCACACATTGTCGCTTGTTATACATAGTGCCAAATTTATATATAAATTAAAGTGGTCCGATGGTTGGGGTGGGGGCGAGGCACACGGCCCTTGGTTACATGGTTTAACATATGCTCACAGGTGAAGTGGAGAGGGGTGGGCGGAAAGCCTTAGCCCTAGGTCTCATGGGCACTGATACAACTAGAGCAGAGGCAAAGGGGCAAGGCATGTTGCCCCAACCCTGGTCACATATGTCAACCCGAAACCATTGCACAAGGCAGAGGGGGTGAGAAGTTAGCCCTGACCCATGGTCACATAAAAACTATTGTGACCGATAGAATAAGGCTCAGGCAGAGAGGGATAGCGTGTGGCCTAGTCAATGGCCACATGGCCTATCACATGACTAGATGCGCGAAGTGTCAGCATGAGCATGGCCTTTGGCCTGCAGCCCTGGCCACATGGTGCCATAGGACCAAGCTCAGGAGCTAAGGGGTCGGAACTCGAGCCTCATTGGCGAACTTAACTGTTTAACATTTTGCCAACGTTTCAGCGGGATTTTTGTTGCACCCATGCGAATTTATCACCTAGTGGTTCAGCCAAAGGTGGGGTTGATAGTGCTAGACCCGCCAACATGTCAGGGGATCTCCTCGGTAAGAAGTACCAACTAGAACTCAGACTGTATGGTGTAGGAGTCCCAATAGTGGGTCGTATGATATTTCCTTGATCGTGGTTGCCGAAGAGGTAAGCAGGATGTCCTTGTTAGTGGCAAGGGTGTGACCAGTGCAACAAGCCAAGGAAGGTGCATGAAGGGTTCTAACACACAGAAAGGGGAATGAGTACACCCCTTAGAAACCTATGGAAACACGCGGCTTGAAAGGTAACACATGAGAAAAGATGCGTCACAAGCTAGAAGGGAAGTTAACCAATGATCCAAAGTGATGATTAAACCAACAACACATCTCAGTAAGATTCATATAAACATATATAGAAAGAGTCCATACATACATGCATAAGAAAACAACTACATATATCATTAGAGTAACCAGGACAACTGAACTACAATAACAACATATGCATGAAACATGTTGGCTATTTTATATTAAGAAAGTGAAAGTTCCAATCATACATACAAACATGACGAACCACTAGTTCTGACAGTGGAATGTTACAGTCACAGCTGCCTGCTCCTCCAAAGAGATGTACTAGCTCTGCACTATGGAGAAGCCAAGGCGTGTTATAATACACTCAAAGCTTTCTCTAAGATATACCTATAGGAATGTTGGCTCCCAAAATCCCGTATAATGAGTTATGAGGTTCTATAAATAGAAAAGGGTGGGGTTACCCTTGACATTCCCTCTTTGTGACTCTTCACCTAGCCTCATGACCCTTCAACTACTACATCACTGTTAATCTCTACTATCGACATTTGGTCATTCACTTTTACAATATGTTACATTACAATCTGCACCATGTAACCATGTGAGACAAAATAGGCTTGAGTAAGCCATGCAAGACATCACTAAGACTCAGATAGTTGTGGCAAGACCAACACTTCGACATCCTCGTGATGATCGACGGTGGCGAACTGATGTCAAGCTTGGTAGTTTGTGATGGTGTCCATGTACTCTGTGGTGACATCCTTCTGAAAGCGAAGTCTTGCCTCCATTGTATCCAAGTACACTATTTTGGCACCTCTGTCCAACTCATTTGTTAACATGTGCATCATAGTCTTGAGTGCATCCAGACCAGAAACATATTGATGCATAGTGTATGTGTTGATCTCCCAGTGTGTGTTGCTGGCTATGTGCACCAACTCATCAAAGTACATGTCCAACTCCAGTAAGACTTGGTTCTGTGTCTTTAACTCTATGAGTGTGCCAATAGATGGGATCACATGTGTATGCATAATGACATCCATGATCCTAAGCACCCATGCATGTGATCAAAAAATTTTCTCCCCTCTTCTAATCTGTGCCAGCTGCTGGTATGGTCTATAACCTGTATGGGTGTAATTTCACTAATCGGTGCATGTTGCACCTCCTGCTGTACATGTTCCTGCTGAGATTCCTTCTCTCTCATGCGTAACTCTTGTTCCTCCCTGAGTTGCTGCTTCAACTCCTGCAACTCCTTCTCAGTTTCCTCCATCCTTTGTTTCTTTGTTTTCCTTTGTGTGATCCTCTTGTCGCGTTGTCACCTCATAGCCTTAATCTCCAAAGCTACATTACTCACGAGTGGATCTGCTTTGAACTTCCAGCTTTGCCTCATCTCTGTGCTATCAACAACCTTCCTCTTGCCTTTGTCATGTGCAGGTCTGCTACCCTCCACTACTACTGATGGTGCTGCTCACTATGATGTCATTGCCATTTCATCTTGATATCCCTGTCTATGAAAAAATTGGTGACCTCATAGATAGGCAAGTTCATAGACACTTGCTCAACTACATCTCTAGTTACACTCTCAATGATGTCCTTTAACCCTTCTCTCTTGGAGGCCATTGTACCTATATTGATGAGAGCCAAACAAACACCTATAATACTTGGAGACATAATAACACTCATGTAAAGAAAGTTATCAATTGAAAACCAAAAAAAAATTGAGGACTGAAATGCAACATACCTATGTGACTTATTGTGAAGATTGTGTAATTTTCACCGGGAGGCTAGGAGATTGACTACCAAAACTGTGCAAGGCACAGTTAGGGCTGTCAGGAGGCTGACTGACTATTGGAGTTGTGCAATGCATAGTCCAGCCTACCCCGCTAAGGACTAAAACTACACAATGTGAAATTTCAGTCAACAATGACATGTAAACTAGCAAACTACATTGCGTTGTTTCTGGGGCCAACAAGGCACTGCCTCCAAGAATTTCACAATGCAAGCCTAGAGGCTAGTGCTAGGCTAGGTTTGCATAGTTTCTGGAGGGAAGGTAGAGCCTTCACTTCCAGAAATGCACATTGTTAGCCAAGCAAGGCAAGGTCTGGGCCAAGGAAGCCCAAACCCATCGACGGGTGATTGAAAACATGAGAAGTCTGAATGCATGGTGAAAATGAGTCCAAAAAAGAGTGAATGATCATGCATGCAAACAATGAGTGTAGGATTCATAAAATGGGAAAACAAGCATATGTGTGAAGCGAGTCGCTGCAACGATGACCATCAGTGTAGAAACAATGTCGTGCATGCAACAATAATGACATGCAATGAAAAACAAAAACAATGCTTCTACAAACTAAAATGCATCAAAACGACAACAAGCATTCATTGAAACCAAGCAAACAACACTTACACAAAAAAAAGACAAATAGTGACAAAAAAGCAACAGAAGACATGAAAAGCAGACTTGCCCAGAAAAAGTTGAGTTGAATGTGCCAACGGCTGCTAGATTGGATGTGGGATGTCAGAACTCTAATATCGATGTGAGGAATGAGCTCTGCAACATAAAATAAATGAGTTTTGCTAAGATTGAGGTTATGATGCGTATGCCACAAATCTAAAAAAAGCGACACTTGGTGGGAGGTTTCTAAAACGATCTTTGCATGTAACCTCCAACTGCTAAAAATAGATCCCTAAAATCTAGGGATGCTTTTTGCTTTTTTTTCTTTTTCGGGAAAAGTAGCCCATGCATGAAAATTAGGATTGCTCAGTCCTAGAGGGAACCGGTTAACCTAAAAGCACATGCAGCAGTTTGCAAGCCTAGGGATGAAATTTGCACAATTTTTGGGCTGAGAAAGACAAGTTGTCCGTCATGCACTACGCAATTTATGGATTGAAGCCCTGGATGTTAGTTAGAACTGCAAAATTCTGGAGGTAAATCCCAGTGTCAGGTTGAACTGCATATTTTCTAGAGGGAAGGTTGCCTGGTTGAACTGCGCATTTATGGAGCCCACTAGGTAGCCTAGCAGGATTGCGGAATTTCTGGAGGGAAGGTTGGTTCCCTTTCAGAATTGCGCAATTTTTAGGTGGAGCATCTCAGCCAGAAAATTGATTAAGTCTGGAATGATAACTTGCACTAGGAGACAAAGAATTTTACATGCACAGGTTGAAAGGCCACTGAAGCTTAGCTAAAGCCTACATACTTACTCAGTGCAAGACATGTTGCTAAGGATGGTTGGTAGGGAGGCTTCAAAATGAAGCTAAGGTAAAATTTTTGAGGGTGGTTGTAGCTACTACAACAAGTGGATATCATTGCCTAGTTGGCCAATTTTTCCAATTTGCAGGACAAATAACAAAGAAATGTTCCAAGAGCCCTAACATGGCCATTTTTCATTCTTGTTGATCCCAAGAAGAGCCTAGACAAGGGTTTTTGGGTGTTCTAGACACAATGGAAACATTACTTTTGTGATTTGAGCATTGTAAGTAGGAAAATTTGCAGAGCCAAGTCCTTTTTTGTTGCAAACAGACTGTTTTGAGGCCATATGGAAACCTTTTTGAGCATAGAAAGAGCCTAGATGGGGGTTTTCGAGCCTCCTAGATGCATTTCAATAGTTGTTTGTTCAATAGAGAAGCCATTTTTTCAGTCTATTCTTAGTATGTTTATGGGAAAACACCATTTCGACACTTCATTATGAAGCAATTGAATATGTGCTTGCTTTTTGATCTCAAAATGAGTATGAGGACCTTTTGACACATTCTGTGAGACAATCCTTTTCTTTTGTAACTATCATTTATTTTTAAAAGGGAGTCAACTTGTGAGTTAGAGTTCTCTGAAGGAGAACATTTCTTTGAAGGAGAAATAATGCCACTCCATAACGAGGTTTACTCTATCAGTCAAAGATTTGTAATGTATTCTTTTTGTTGCTGAGATCAATAAAGTAACCTAGCCATTAGTACAAGGGCCGAAGATGTAGTCCACACTAGATGAATTTCATTATAACTTGGTTTTTCTCTTTTTCGTTTTCATCATGTTGGGCTTCATACGATTTTGTTTCATCTTTAAGTTCATTGAAAACTTAACTATTCACTTTTGAATAAGTTACGATTTAAGTGATTGCTTAAAGACCGAAATGTATCAAGACTTGCAAAGTGTCATAGGACGATTGATTTTTAGATCATTGGTTTTAGAGCAGGTTTTGTCCAGATTTCTAGTATGGGCGAAAGTTTGCATGATCCAGATTTAAACAGGAACACAACAAATTACAAAGATAACCATAAACACAGAGATGTAGCAAAAATAATACTTCATTTCATTAATGTAAAATATTGAAATATGCTAACAAATTGCAATGGAAATAAACCAGCTAGGGTGATGGTAGCTTATCTCTGAGAAGAGATATGGTAGATAAATGCCTTTGAACTATGTTACAATGAGGCTCCAAGGCCTATTTAGTTGAGAAACAATGGAAAACCTTAAACATCCAAAAACCTAACCCTAGAAGATGAAACGCCAAACTGTGGGCCCCATTTGGGTAAATTGGTACATCAACTTCATAGGGTCATAACTTTGGCATACGATCTTCGTTTGACGTGCATAATACCTCGTTAGAAATATCTATCCAATAACTACAACTTTGGGAAGAGAAACATCAGTCCATAGACCCATGTTGCTCCCATTTTTCACAAAAAACATCATTTAGCGCCGAAAAAAGGCTCTGGAAGTTCAAGACTCGAAAAAGTACTAAAAGTAGTAAACTATGGTACAATTAAGGAAACTGAAAAGCTGAAAGAAACAATGGTGGGGGTCCAAGTGGATTTGGTAGGTGGCCACCAATATCAACCTAGATCATTCCTCCCCTCTTAGGAAGCAATGGTCCCCATTGTGTTGAGTTCCTCCATGAGATGAGGAAACTTCTGTTAAACTTGGTCCCTGGTGAGCCACTTGCCATGGTGAAGGAGTTTACCTACTTTGACAAATCGATACAATTGGATATTCTGCTAGTGAGTGTGCTTGACTGTGTGTCGATGATCCGATCAGTTGCATCTTGTTCCATGCAATCTAGATTTAAATATGTGGGTGTGACTTGTTCTACAATGTCGGATGTGTCTAGTAATGGCGGAAAGTATGGATGAAGTCGGTCCACATTGAACACTTGGTGCAGGCCAAGGAATGGGGGAATGTTTAGCTCAAATGCATTGTCTCCCACAACCTTGGTAATGGTGTAAGGACCATATCATAGTGGTTTGATTTTCCAATAGGCTCCGGTAAGGTATTCCTTTTGCAAATGCAACCAGACTTTGTCGCCCACCTGAAACTTGTGTGGCACCCGATGTTGATCATGTCACTGCTTGTATTTGGTGTTTGATTTCTCTAGAATTTCGTGGAACTGTTGGCGAATATGTTGGATGTGCTCAATGAAGCTATTTGGCTTATCTGTTTCGGACTGGACATGCGCCGAATCTGCATGAATAGCTGCAAATGGCATGGCCACATCAATGCAACATAGTGGCTAAAATCCCAAGGCCACTTGAAAAGGGTTGTGGCTAGTCGAGCTGTGGAGAGCCCAGTTGTAGCTGTGCTGAACATAGGGGAGGCTCTCATCCCATGTGCATGGATGCTTTGAGTTGTACATGCACAGAATGTGTATGATCGTCCTGTTGACAACCTCTGTCTGACCATCAGTTTGAGGATGGAAGGCTGTGGACTTAGTGAGTTTGGTGTCAAGCATCGACCAAAGACTAGACCAAAATGTACTGAGGAACCTGCTGTCTTGATCTGAGATGATATACTGTGGGATCACAAAGTGTACCCACACTCATTCAAAGAAGAGTTTAGCAGTGGCTTCTGCTGTGATATTCTTCTTACAGGCAGCCATAATGGCCATCTTCGAGAACCTGTCGACGACCACAAAAACACAGTAGTTTCCATGCTTAGTGGAAGGAAGGCCTGACATGTATCCATGGAGATGGATTCCCAAGGTCGAATAGGGGTAGGTAGCGGGTTATAGAGGCCTTGCTTCTTGATGGTCGATTTGGCAATGGCACGGGCAGTGCATGATCTAATGTACTTCCTGACATCCAGTCGAAGATTCAGCCAATGGAAATACTTGCGCAGTACTGCCACCATTTTCGCGACCCTGAAATGTCCAACAGCCCGGCTGTAGTGTGCTTCCCAGATCATCTTGGCATGCTCGCTTGAAAGAACACAAAGGTGACCCAAGTGGCATAACAGGGCATCTTGGAGGTGAAAAACTGGGACATGTTGGCCCACCAAGAGTGTCTGGTATGTGTGGCCAAATTCTGGGTCGCTTTTGTAGAAAAGTGGCCAATCAGAAGTCTCGTTCCCACAAGAGTTGAGCACAGTGGTTAACGCCATGATCGGTGGTTGACTAAGGCAATCTACAACATTATTGGTGCTACCCTTCTTATACTTGATATTCAAATGGAACTGTTGCAGGTATGTGGACCAATTCTGATGGCAATCATTCTGTAATTTCCCTTGGGTCTGTATGAACTCCAGGGGTCGGTGGTTTGTGTGGATGACCGTTTCCTTCCCCAAAATGTAATTGTTCCATTGTTGATAGGCTTTCACAATGGAATACATCTCTTTGTCATAAGTGGGATACTTCTGGACTATGTCTGAAAGTGTCTCACTGTGATATGCCACTGGATGCCCGTGTTGAGTAAGGACTACCCCAATAGCATAGTCAGAGGCATTTGTCTCAACCTCAAATGGTTGTTGCAAATCTGGTAATGCGAGCACTAGTAACGAAGGAAATCCCATGTCTCGATGATAACAGTTATTTCTATTTCTATTTCTATGGTGTTGTCTTTTTCCCACACTCACTACAAATGACTTCATAATGAGTTATAATCGATTATTGAAAGGACAACCAAGCAACTCGGAAAACCTATTATGATGCAATTGACATTACAAACCAAATTTCAATAAATTATTGCTAGAATGCCCGTCTGTTGCCTTTTTATCAATTATTGTACCCTGATAACCACGCCAAAGCGCAGGTCTTTATGGAACGTCCGTGACCCATCTGTCGTCTTTTTTATCAATTATAGTGCGATTCTTTCTGGAACGCTATGGGCCGTGACCCATTTGTCGTCTTTTTATCGATTATTGCTCGTGATAACCAAGCCAAAGTGCAGGTCTCTCTGGAACTTGCGTGACTCGTCTGTCATCTTTTCATCAATTATTGATCCATGATAACCATGCCATAGCGTGGGTTTTTCTGGAACGCCCGTGAGCAGTGACCCATAATTTTGTTGAATATGATTTCTTGTTTCTTCTCAATTATTGCTCCATAACTGCCATAGTAGTGGAGCAATGGAGACTAAATTGATATGTAGTCACAAAATTTGAAGAAAAAGTATGGTCCCTGTAGTCTCAAGTCTTTGATGACTTCTTTGTCCACCACCATTATTATTTGTGTCCCCTTCAACATGGAGGTTTCGCTTTCCCTTTTTTTTCCATATATTATGAGTTTCTTCAGTAAATTTGTTGAATTTTCTTTCTCCACTTTCAATGGAATGCATTTACGCATTTGTATGGAATTCAAGCCTGGAATTTAACATTCTACAGAATGTTTTTTCAATCAAAATTTTTCCAAACGTTTTGTTGCGTGCACCATACAGAGAGTGTTGTTTCATGCATTATTGCCTCACCACAGCCCACTTTATGTTGGTTATTTCCTCGCAACCTCTTGCAATTCAATTGAAATTACCTACCATTTTTCATACGTCAATTGAATTTCATTTCTCGTTTCTTCTCAATTATTGCTCCACAACTATCACAACAATGGAGCAATAGAGACTGAATTGATATGCAATCACAGAATTTGAAGATAAAGCATGGTCCTCTCGCCCATCTCAAGTATTTGATGACTTCTTTTGTCCATCACCATTATTATTTATGGCCTCTTCAACATGGAGGTTTTTCATTCCTCCTCATTGCCTAGATCATGAGTAAACCACTTTTTATGAGTTTCTTTATTAAATTTGTTGAAATTTTCTTTTTATCTATCACCATTATTATTTATGTGCCCTTCAACATGGAGGTTTTTTCTTTCCTCTTGTACTTTCTTTTTCTAGGTGATTGCCTCGCTCACATGTAAACCACTTTATATGAGTTTTTTGAGTTGAAATTTCCTTCTTTACATTTACACACATTTGTATGGTAATTTTTTAAGTCATCAAAACTATGGTGATTTTGGAACCTTTCTTTTTTTAATGGTTTTTGAGCTTACTATTGTTTAAGGTCATAGATCGATTATAATCTTAATGGATCTTAATCATTGTCATCATCATTAATGCAAAAGATGTTGCTTAGTAAATTATGGCAATTTAGTGGATTGGATAGTGAAAGAATGAATGACTTATATACACATTAGAACTAGCTCAACTATATAAATTAAATGTTGAATGGATTGGAGAGTAAAAGAATGAATGAATAATTTAAAGATGCTCTGCTATGCAAACCTAACCCTACATTCTGCGACCTCAATCCATTTTGACCAATGGTTAGTAGGGGGGGCTCCTCCCCTTCCAGATGCGATTGTAGTAGCTTTTAAAGCATTGACAAAAATTCAAACTTTGTGAGGAAGGTAAAGAACATCCACATTGTTACACTCCCTCCTACATTTTGTCGAGCAACAATAGCCTACACATATTGTGTGTTGGTTAGAAAATTTCACCGACATGTGGCCATCTCCCAAGTCCATTAAGCAATGGGTGGAGAGAAAATGGAGAGTGAAGATGAAAGGCAGATTCAGAATATATGCAATCGACAATGGATACTTCTAATTTCTTTTCAAGTCAAGTCAAGGGAGGACAAGGAGATCATCTTCAGAATCAAACCCTACTTCCTTGGGACAAGGGGAATGTACTTAAACAAATGGTCAATTGATTTTGATCCCACAAAAGACATGCCCACAACTTTTCTAGTCTGGGTGAAATTGTCGAGGCTTCCTCTCTCCTGCTGGGGAGATGATTGTCTCAACACAATCAGAAATGGAGTAGGGAGGTTTATATCGTTAGAGAAAAACCCAAAGGTGGAGTGTTCACCTCTACCAGGATATGCATTGAGGTGGACTTAGAAAGGGGACTCTCAGTAGAAATATTTCTCACATGGGAGAATGGAAGCACTACCAAACTCTAGACTATGAGCAACTTCCCTTCAAGTATTGAGTCCTTCATGACTATATACACTTTGCTAGGGATTGTAAGAAGGCAATAAGGGAGAAGTATCTTAGCCCCAATAAGATGAGTAGGTGGAAAATGCAAAGGAAAAGTGGCAATAGAAGGAGATATACCCAAAAAGGCATCTTCCTTGCACAATGTTACTCCCTCAACCTCTGCAAACCCCTTTGGGGTGCTTCAATTGAATGGTGAAAAAACATTAGAGGACCTGAATGTTCCCCAAGAGTCGTTAGAGGAAGAGGATACAAAAGATGAAATGAAAGAAGAAGGGGAGATCTTAGAGTGGCCAAAGGAAGGGGAAAAAAAGGAAGATCCATCTCTTGGAGATCAAGTTACAAATATCATCCCTATGGTCGAAGAACCCTTGAAGTCCAAAGATGATGAATCAGACTCATTTTTGTTCCAAGTTCACGCTATGGAATTTACCCCATCTTGATCAACACAGTTAGTCGATCACTGTAGAAAGATTGTCACTAGGAAAACATCTCTCCCTCCAAGGGGAAATGAGGACTCGAGCAGCCATGAAACAAAGAGCATTGAAAAAAGAAGATGTAGACGCTCCAAAAAAGAACCAAGGGAGAAAAAGGCTAACCTCAACAAAAAATTGGCTAGTCAACCTCAAATTTTAGACATTCTGAAAGAATCGGGATTCAAAGGAGGAACGAGTTAGGAAGGAGGTCAAAAATCCAATTCTCTTACCCAAAATTGATGAAGATAATCTCTTGGAATATAAGGGGAATGGGTGACCCAAAAAATTCCCTCTATATAAAGTATCTGGTTAAATTAGAGAAGCCCGCAATTTTTTTTACAAGAATCAAAATTAATAGATTTTGATCTCATGAAAGCCTCAAAGGTATTTTGGAACGAAAGCAGTGGTGTCACGTAAAGCTCAAGGGGAGCCTCGGGAGGCCTAGGCATATTCTAGGACAATGCTGTCTTCTCCTTGATAGAATCTTAGTCAACAACGTACTAGGTAGTAGCATATATCAAAAATAAAGGAATCGGGAATAGAGTCAAATTGTTGAACATCTATTCCCTCGTAACTTACAATGAGAAAAATCAATTCTGGGATAATCTCATCTCCCTAAATGAAACATTATGGCATCAAAAATCCATAGTAGGTAGTGATTCTAACACAACTTTGTTTGCATCTAAAAAAAGGGAGGCTCACTTGTTCGCGATACTTTCAGAGAGCGAATGGAGGATCTTATGGAAGTCTAAGATCTTTTAGACTTCATACCGACAAAAGGAAAATATACTTGGTCAAATAGAAGATGTGGGGCAATGAATATCGTTGTGAGGTTAGATAAGTTTTTAATACATAGCTCTTGGGTTTTATCAGGTTGGGATGCCTCCTTCTCCTTTATGCCTCAAGGCAAATCCAACGTTTGACAAATTAAACTCATAATGGAAGTGGGAGAGGACCTAGAACCAATTCCTTTTAGATTCACCCCAAGATGGTTGTGAGAAGAAGGTGTAATGGATTGTTGGGAATAAAAAACTGTCATTATACCAAAACCTACAAGTATTATTCAACGATCATATCTCTAGAGATAAGGATCCATGAGAGGCAGTTAGTCCATGTCGGGAAACCCATGAGGAGTGTTGGTTTATCCAATGTCCAACAATCCCCCCCCTAATGTGAGCTAGGTGTGTATCGAGCTCATGACCTATCCTCTGATACCACTATGATCCTCCCCTTTATTTTTCTTGAGAATCATTTATTCTTATTTCTACTTACCTCATTTGACATCAGTGGAAAAAGGGTTTGTTTGTAATGAAACTCAAATTAATTAAGATTGTCTAAAACATCGTTTTATTTGTTTCTCCTCCTCAATTCTACTTCACATCAGCTCTTCTATGTGCTAGGTAATTAATGAAGAACACCTCAATCAATTCTCACACATTCTCTAACTCTCTAACCATTAAGCCTTGCAACCTCACACATTTTTATAAACATGATTTGATGGTTGTTAGTATTTTGCATGAGAAATAACACTCTCTCCCAGCTTGCAAATAACATCGACAATATATCAATAAAATTTGTAGTTGCCAATATGAAGAGAATAATGTTGAATGAATCAATTGGGGTGGTGCAGCGGAAGCCTGCTGGGCCCATAATCCATTTTTTGGGAATCACGATTTTCATTATACCAAAATTCGCAGGTATTCAACGATTATATCGCCAGAGATAGGGATCCACAAGAGGCAGTTAGGCAATGTCATGAAACTCATGGGGGTTGTTGGTTTATCCAACGTCTAACAATATCCCGTCCAATGTGAGCTAGTTTTACATCAAACTTGTGACCTATGCTCTGATACCACTTGTTGGGAATCACAATTGTCGTTATACCAAAACCTACAGGTATTATTCAACAATAATATCACTAGAGATAAGGATCCAAAAGAGGCGGTTAATCCATGTCGAGAATCACACATGGAGCATTGGTTTATCCAATGTTCGTCATGCACATCATCAAAAAAGCATGGTGTATTCAAGTTACCCTTTCTCCAGACTTCATGTGGGAAACAAAACTAAAAAGGGTTTACCATGCTCTTTTATAATTGGTAAAAGAATCCTTTGTTCTACCAAGTAAAAAGAGAGATTCAATACTTGCATAAATGGAGCGACATATGTTAATTATGGAGAGAAGCAAGGTAGAAGAGAAACATCTAAGGAGAGAAAAAGAATTAAAATCTCTCTACTTCTAATAATGCAGGGAAGAGTAGGAATTTTGACATCTCAAGTTGAGAAGCACATGGCTTAAGGTAGGAGACAGGAACATGGCCTTCTTCCACAAGCAAGCAAAGGCAAGGTAGCTACAAAATAGAGTCAAAGAAATTACTCCAGAAGGAAAATAAATATAACTTCTTTTACTAAAATCAAGGAAGAAACCTTCAACCATTTTCAATATTTCTATACATTACATTGTGTTGGATTTCACCAAAGCTAAATAATTCCTCTCTCTCTTCCTCGTGAGATATTATAAGAACAAAATCAACTCCTAGTACAAAGGATCAAAGAACAAGAAGTGGTGGAGGAAATTTGGTCTATGGATCTAGATAAGGTTCCTAGATAGGATGGGTTCCCAATCAATTTCTATAGGATTTTCTAGAGTGAGATTAGGAAAGACCTCCTTCGAATAGTCAATTGGTCCATGAACATGTGCAAGGTGGAGGGGAGCACAAAATCTTCCTTCCTTTCCCTCATCTCAAAAGAATCTAATCCGGTCAACTTCTCCACGTTCTGGCCAAAATCTCTTTGTAATGCCTCTTACAAAATATTGACTAAGATCATCACTAGTAGATTAAAGGCATCCTTTCGATACTGAAAATCAAGGAGGATTCTTCAAACAAAGACATATATTAGAAAACATCATCGTCGTTCATGAAGCTCAACAATTATGTGTAAAACTAAGATTAGATCAAATACAAATCACTAATATTCCGAAAATATATAGAATATTTCATTTATATTTTTAAGAGTTAGGAGATCTAGTGAAATTGATCTTTCACTTTTATTTACTAAGTGAAATTACAAGATGGTATTATTTCACAGTTTTACTAGGTGGTCACGAAAAGTTGTCTTCAACCACTTCTCACACATTCACACCTTACATGTGTAAGAAGTTCCTACATGAGTTACACTTATCGACATACCCTGTATACCTTGTACCTAGTTCCAAATCAAAGAAAATGTCTTAGTATAATGCCATTTCTCACATGCTACGTGTCACACTGGCTTCTTTAAGACATATACCAACAAGAGTAATTTATTTTAGAATGGAAGAGGTGAAAAATATTTGTTGCTCCATGTGAGACTTATTAGAGGAATAAAACAGAGACTGTAAGAAGTTCAGGACTAATGTATGCCTTGCCCATTCCGAGTAAAAGGTGATAATCCATTAACATTGTCTATAGAAGTTTGCGTCAGGTCGGAGGTAAAATCTGCATCTTTTTTATTTCTAGGGTGCTACTGACAAATTCTCACAAGTTGTTGAACTATTCATGCCACATGTTTATAGGAATCATGGATTTAAGAAAAAGCAGTTTGGAGTTAGAAGTGCCGACTAGGTGTTGGGTATACAACCAAAGTCCCACATTGACTAGAAGTGGGGAGGATCATGGGTATATAAGGATGGAAAAATATCTCCATTGGTATGAGGCCTTTTTTGGGTAAGTCCAAAAGCAAATCCATGAGGGCTTAGGCCCAAAGTGGACAATATCATACGATTGTGGAGATATGTGGTGTCCAGAGTTCTTACAAGTGGTATCAGAGCCATGCCCCAAAGTTAGCCAAGTGGATGAATCCTCGGAATGCCGAACGAAGGTGGCGGGGCCCGGTAATATCACGATGGGATCCGTGGATGAGCTCAGTTAGACAGACGGTGTGCTCCGGATTCTTCATGGATGTGTCCTGGTCCCAACACGGTGAAGAGGAGTTGACTTAGGATAGAGTAAGCTCTCGAGGCAGGTGGTGTTCCATGTAAGGCGTGTGCTTCCAACGCATTGGAGCGGAGAATCCTGGTGGGTAGAGAGTGGACGGATGGATAATCGTTTGAGGGGAGGCTCGATGGTCCTTTGTTCGAGGGGAGGATTGTTGGGTATACGACCAAAGTCCCACATTGACTAGAAGTGGGGAGGATCATGGGTATATAAGGATGGACAAATATATCCATTGGTATGAGGCCTTTTTTGGGTAAGTCCAAAAGCAAATCCATGAGGGCTTAGGCCCAAAGTGGACAATATCATACGATTGTGGAGATATGTGGTGTCCAGAGTTCTTACACTAGGCTAAAAGAGAAATTTAAGGTTGAATGGTAGCTTTAGGGTAACAAAAATTAGTGGTATTAATTTGAAATTTTAACAAAATAAAGTTTATTGTGTAAAATTGGTTATCCCACATGCAAGAGATAAGTGAGCCTACCTAAAGGCTTTAGATGAGCTCTTAAGCCTTATACAAAAGTATATCTAGGAATGTTTTCATGTGGGTAACCTATGAGAAATAGATTCCTAGGTCAAGTGCAGTGTCCATATTCCTCTTGGACAGGCATGGATTCACATCTAAACCTATCTAGGAAAGCATTTTGGGGTAATGCTTCAAAAAATGGGCCTTGAGTGGCTGCACCACGGAGAAAATTTTCATTTTCGTATGGTGTGAATTTTGACGGGTATTTATTGGCACGTGGTGTGAAATCTAAGAGGTATTTATTCTGTGAACTCAGAGAGGTATTTATTCTACCAAAATTTCTCAGGAGATGCACCATGGAGCAGAGTTTCATTGGAGTAAGGTGTGAACTTGACATGTATTTATTTTGCAAAAATTGCTCAGGACATGCACCCAATCTAATCCCTTTATATCAATGTGAGAATGGAACCTGGTGGACAACAAAAAACTTGTTCACCTCACCAGTGAGTCAATCACCCGTTGGCAGGAAAAGCCATTTTATCCTATATATTGTTGAAGCATTTTCATTTTCATATTAATAAAGGCTATGTTTTGAGGGTTTTCCACAAATACTTGAATGTTGTTCTTCTTTATTGTCAAATATTCAACTTTTTATTCCAAAATTTAGATTTTTGTTTCAAATTTCAGGTATTTCAAAACATTTTTTTTTATCCCACGGAAAAGTATCATAATTTTCATTATCAAGGAAAATTACATATTGTAAGTTCCATAGGCATATGTAGAAAAGTGACCGTGGTCATCTGAGAACTGTTTTGTACTATAGAAATCTATACAAAAAACCGAGAGAAGGGTGTGTTGATAATATCTGATCATATACACTATTATTTACATTTTCAATTTTTTTTTAAATTTCACCCATGGTGATTACTGTTCTTTAGACAAAAAATAAATAATAGAAATAGATAAGTTAGGGCTTGTCAACCCTCTTGACCTGAATTGCATCATCACATGAGTCTGTAATACCTTAGTTTAATAAAATTTTAACCGTTGGCACTCATAGGGTGAATATTAGATCAAGTGGTATCAGAGCGCGAGGTTGTAAGGTTAGACAAGCTTGTGTTGGTTTAGCTATGAATTCTCACAAGATCAAAGCTTAAATTAGGAAAAGGAGAGTTAGTGGAAACTAATCCTGAAATTGGGAGAGTCTATTCTCGAAAGACAATGTCAGAAGAAGGTTCTGTAGGGCCAAACCCTCAATTCATAAAGATTTTCCTAGCTATAAATTCTATAGTTGAAGAAATGTACAGAGACTTTAGAAAGCAAAAGGTGGAAGATGCATCATGCTCTAAACAAGACAAAGAAGAAGATGAGTCTCACTTCCACGACAACTTGAAAGGAAAGGGGAAAGAGGAAAACTTTCTCACACCTCCTAATAGCCCTGTGCATAATAAGAAATCATCTTTGATTAAGCTAGATGTTAAATTTGATTTGCCTATATATGATGGAGAGCTAAATGATGAAAAAATGGACAATTGGATTAGACAAATTGATGTGTATTGCAAGGTACAGAACATAAACTCAGATAAGAGTAAGATTCAGCTGGCAAGCCTATGCCTAAGAGGCATTGCCTTGGTTTGGTGGGAAGGAAGAACCCAAGCTGATATGAAAAGACATGGCAAGACCATCTCTATCTAGAGTGAATTTGTTGCTACAATCAAAAAGCAGTTCTATCCATTGGCCTACATGCAACAAGCCATGGTGAGTTGGAAAACTCTTCGACAATTGAAAGGGAAAAGTGTGCAAGAGTATACTCAAGATTTTAGAAAGAGATCATTGATGTTGGGTATCTCACTAGACTCACCAAAGACTCTTCTGAAGTACATTGGTGGTCTACACAGCTACATGAGGCATACCATCCTCATGTTTAATCCCACTAGTATAGATGAGATATATGTACAAGCTACTCATCTAGAAGCTAGAGGAAAGAATGGCAATCCAAAAGTTGGGGGACCATCCCAACCCACTGTAAGCAAGAGTAAGGAGAAAAGAAAACAAAAGTGGAAAGCAAGGAAGGCTAACACTGCACAGAAAGCCAAAGCTTCATGCACTCACTGTAAAAAGGAGGGGCATGATGATGAGCATTGTTGGATTCTGCATCCAAAGCTAAGACCTAGTCTGAGGGAAAGAAGAAGAAGACAGCTGCAACTATTTAGAAAGGTTTGGGGTCAGACTGGGGAGATGAAACAACTATAGTAGCCACAGGTATAAAAGGTAAGAATTATAAAGCATCTACTAGTAATTCTGCTCAATCTGTTATTAATGAAGAAAATGAGAGAGAAAGACATGAGCTTTTCCATATTCGAGTTATTTCCAAAAATCAAAATATTGATACTTTGTTTGATAATGGCTCACAAGCAAATTTGATTTCTGAAGCAATTGCAAAGAAATTGGGACTAGCAACTACACCTCATAAGAAACCATACCCATTAGGATGGTTGAATGATAAAGCACAACTACAAGTGACTAGACAGTGCAAACTCAAGTTTTCTTTTGGGTTAGCATTTGTAGATGAGGTTGAGTTAGACATAATTCCTTTGGATATATGTGGAATTGTTTTAGGAATTCCTTACTTGTATGATAGAAAGGCTATTTTCTATAGAGTTGAGAACAAGTATCTATTGGTTAAAGATGGAATCGAATACTTTGTAAGAGCTCAGAAGCTCAAGAATAATTATACTCTCATAAACTCAGGACAGATGAAAAGAATGATTAATTCATGCAAATAATTCTTACTGATGGTTGTAAAGGAAAAGAAACCTGATAAAACCAATGTATTTGAGGGTTATAATGATGAATAGCAAGCTGATATAGAAAAGGTTGTTTCAGAGTATGATGTCTTGTTTCAAGAACCTAAAGTTTTGCCACCCAAAAAGGGAATAGTACATGATATTATTTTGCAGCAAGATGTTCCATTGCCTAACATTGGGATGTACAGGTTGTCTGCTTTAGAGAATGCTGGAATCAAGAAGCAGGTACAAGAGTTGCTCAAGAAGGGCTTCATCAAGCCTAGCACATCACCATGTGGGTCACCAATCATTTTGGTGAGAAAGAAAGATGGCTCGTGGAGAATTTGCATTGACTACCGAGCACTGAATAAGATAACAATAAAAAATCATTATCCCCTTCCTTGCATAGATGATCTTCTAGATCAATTAAAAGAAGCTGTTTATCTCACCAAGATGGATTTACATAGTGGATACCATCAGGTCAGAGTTGCAGAGCAAGATGCATGGAAGACTGCTTTCAAAACAAAGAAGGGATTATATGAATGGCTGGTTATGCCTTTTGGCTTAACTAATGCTCCTGCTACTTTCATGAGATTAATGAATGATGTACTCAGACCTTTTCTTGATGATTTTGTTATTGTGTATTTGGATGACATTTTGATTTTTAGTAAAACGTGGAAAGAACATTTAAAGCATGTTAAGTAGACATTAGATGTTTTGAAAAGAGAAAACCTTTATGTTAAACTCTCAAAATGTGAATTTGGAAAAACATCTCTAAACTACTTGGGTCATATAGTAGGGGGAGGTGAATTGAAAAAAGATCCCTCTAAAGTGGCAGTCATTTTGAATTGGCCTAAACTTAGGCCTGCTACAGAAGTGAGAAGCTTCCTAGGAGTAGCACAATATTGGAGGAAGTTCATTTCTAACTTGTCCTCAATTGCAGTGCCCTTACATGCTTTAACAAGATTGAATAAGGTGTTTCAGTGGGGAGACAAACATTAGAAAGCCTTCAACACCTTGAAAGAGAAAATAAGTACAACACATGTACAAGAACCGCTATATTTACAAAGACCATTTGAGATTCAAACTGATGCTAGTGACTATGCCATGGGAGCAGTGTTGACACATCATGGAAAACCCATATGTTATCATTCTGAGACTTTTAATCCTACAATAGCTAACTATCCTTCATATGAAAAAGAATTGTATGCATTATTTTAGAGTGTGAAAAAGTGGAAACATTATTTAATGGGAAAAGAGACACTAAAACATATTGATCATCAGCCACTTCAATATCTACACTCCCAAACTAAGTGGTAGCAATCAAGACATTACTGATGGATGGATTTTCTACAACAGTTCCACTTAGTCATCAGATATAAAAAGGGCATACATAAAAAGGTTGCAGACATGTTATCTAGACCCATTATAAATGCATCTACCATACTTAAGCATAATTCAGTGCTACATGAAAGCTACATAGAACAATATGCTCAGGGTATGGATTTTAAAGATGTATATGCAACTTTGAGTCAAGGCAAAAGAGTAGAAGAATTGGACTATCATGTGAAATACCGACTCTTTTAGCATTGTGGGAAACTCTGCATTCCACAAATTGAGAGGATAAAGATACTTAGGGAAGTACACACTTCTCTAATATCAAGTCACTTTGGGGTAAGTAAAACAATTGCACAGCTGCAAAGATTCTGCTATTGGCCGAAAATGAATAAGATAGTTTCTAGATATGTAAGATGGTGTGCCATGTGTGCTAAAAGCAAGTGCAGAAATAGAAAACTAGGTTTATACACTCCATTGCCAGTTCCTTCTCACCCTTGGGAAAGTGTTTCCATGGATTTTGTTGCAAGACTGCCTAAATCTAGGAAAGTTCATGATTATCTATATGTTGTTGTGGATAGGTTCAACAAAACGTGTATTTTGATACCTTGTAGTAAACAGATCACAGCTGAATAGATAGCAAAATTGTTCTTTGAACATGTACGGGTTCATTTTGGATTACCCACTTCCATTGTATCTAATCGAGACACCTGATTTGTGGGGAAGTTTTGGTCTATTCTGTGGGAACTGATGGACACCAAGTTGAAGAAAAGAACAACTTTTCATCCACAAACAGATGGCCAGACAAAAGTAGTA
Source organism: Pinus taeda (assembly GCA_000404065.3). Taxonomy (NCBI): domain Eukaryota; kingdom Viridiplantae; phylum Streptophyta; class Pinopsida; order Pinales; family Pinaceae; genus Pinus; species Pinus taeda. The sequence goes on from APFE030978018.1 coordinate 66,577, forward strand.
AATAGGATAGTGATCCAGTTACTGAGAGGATATTGTAGTAAACATCCTAAGATTTGGGATGAACACTTGTGTTATGTGCATCATGCTTACAACATAGCCAAACACTCTTCTACACAGAGATCTCCTTTTGAGACCTGTTTTGGTTTCACACCAAGGTCTCCTTTGGATTTTGTCTTTGGTAAAGATACCATGGTTGATGGACACAGTGATGTGGACAAGGCCACTAGGTTCATTGAACAGATCTAGGAGATCCACCAGGGAGAACAGGAACAGTTGGAAAAGAGCCAAGCCAAGTACAAGGCTAGGCAATGTAAGCATCAGATGGAGCATAGTTTTCAAGTTGGGGACCAAGTCTGGCTGTATATCAGTAAGGACAGGATGCAAGGTGAAGGTAAAAAGCTAAAGCCTATCAGGTATGGACCTTTCAGGATACTTGAGAAGACTGGTGAAAATGCCTTTCACCTTGATCTACCAGCTTACATGCACATCTACTCAGTCATAAATGCAGATTGCTTGAGATTGTTTGAACCTTCAATGATTGAGGACCCTGAATAGCAAAGTCAATTACCTTCTATTGATAACCTGCTACCTGAACATCTTAATGAATTGCAGGAAGACATAGTGCTGGACAGGAAGGTGAGGACAACACACAGGGGAGATGTTGAGTACCTCAGAATTGGGCTCAAAGGTTCAAAGCCAAGCAGTGCAAAGTGGATTGAGATTAGACAAGTGAAGAAATAGTATCCTCATTTAGTCGATGCTTGAAAACCAACTTTTGGTGGTCCAAAAGCTTTTTCAATGGGAAGGCCGTGATCCTAATTGGATCCATAGAAGACTGTCAAAGAACCATGACTGTATCAGGCTGAACAAATTTCTAAAGAAAGCCAAAATAGTGATCAAAAACACCCTGAACCAGTGGCAATGGCAGCCGATGTGGAACGACGAGGACCTCAGTCAAAGCACACTGACTGAGGCCCATGGTGACTGCGTAGGAGGCCAAAGTAGCCCTTTGAGCCCCTAAATGGGAAAAGGAGGAGGTTTATGATGTGTGATTAGTGCTTCACTAAGTGAACATGGCAGTGAAGGAAAATCCCAAGCACCCGATTGCATGGGGGAACTGGAGGACCATGGGAAAAAAAAGGAAAAAATGCTAAGTGAAAATGGCAAGACCCACGCTCTGCAAACCAGTGGTTTTGATCGGGGTGCCCTTGAACGATAAGAGGTTTTGGAGAAGAGCAGAGTGATTCCATACACCAATCAATGCGTGGCAGGTAGAGGTGAGAGAAAATTGTCATTGATCGCGCGCTATATGTCGAGCAAGTCAACCGCGCGAAACGTGCGTATGGTGTCAGATCTGGAGGGCCCAGATCGGACGGCTAAGATTGCACCCGATGGAAAGAAGTGGAACCAACAGGGAATTAAGCCACGTTTTAAAGGGATTTGGAATACATTTGACTACCATGGTGGAGGAAGAATGCATCCACGGCGTAACTGAAGAAATGAACCGACGAAGCATGCTAGTGCCATTTAGACGAGGACAAGTGGCCATTCCCTGAGTGTTCATGATGACACCAAACACAGGGAACTCCAAGCATAGCTGCAGAAGGTGAATTTCCAGGTAGAATAGGAACCGAACAGTCATAGGGATCAAATGGCTAAAGCCATGAACAGAGGAAGAAGAAAGACAGAGGGGAGTAGAGTAAGGAAGAGACAAAAGTCGAGAGACAAAGTGGAATAGTGAACCCTGAGAGGAGGACTAAACACAAAGAATTGTAAAGAAAAGCAGAAGAGGCAGAGGGCTAAGTTGACCAGAGGCAACATCAAGCACTAGAGAGCTTGAAGATTCAAGCCTTCCCATAGAGGAATCTATCTAGATTGAGCATCACGGTTGGCTCTTTCCACTGTAGACCACAAGGTCACAAAGCTAGTGGGATGAAGAAGAGTCTGTGCAGTCCAGTGGCTTGGGAAATCTAAGGACCACCCTGCCAAGCAAAAATTGCTTTAGGTGAACTCAAATTAAGTCCCTGTATTGTAATTTCTCTGCTTGAAGACATAATAAAACAAGGCCACCACTGAAAGCTAGACTGGAGACGTAGCCCTGGAGAATAGGGTGAACTCCTTATTAAAAATTGTTTATGTCTTTGCATTTCTTACTGTATTTCTCTACTGTCTTTCCATTTTATTGTCTGTGTATTAGAAATCTGATCGATCCATTGTTTCAATAACACAGAACACACACCAGAACATGAGTCTGTAATACCTTAGTTTAATAAATCTTTAACTAATGTCACTTATAGGGTGAATATAAGATCAACTATGAGTATAAAAAATTAAATAAACATGAGCAAAATTATGTGACACGTGATTTATAATTGGCTTCCATCATTCATGCTTTAAAAAGGTGGAGACACTACCTCCTTGGTCGAAACTTCACACTCATGTAAGACAATAGTTGGCTCAAATATTTGTTTGGACAACCGAATTTCGATGTTAGGCAAGCCATGTTGATGGACACACTCAGCGAATTTGACTTCGAGATTAAGTATATAAATGGAAAGGAAAACAAAATTGATGATGCCTTGAGAAGGAGAATCCAAGTGAATCACTTGGAAATTCTAAGCTCATATGTAACAAATCTGGAATAAAAGATCGAAAGCATCGGACAACAGGATGAAACAAACCAGCAAGTAAAGTAAAGTTTGCGGTAAGGTAGTGAGGATGGATAATATCACCTCATTGAGGAAAACTTAGCTAGATTCAAAGGCGGAATGTATGTTCCTAAAAATGATGAAGTAAAAATATTTATAATGAGAGAATTCCATGTTAAACCTTACTTAGGCCACCTAGGGTATCAAAAGACCCTTACAACTATTAAAATTTTCTACAACTAGCCAAATGTGAAGAAGTAGTTGACTTCGTGGAAAATGCATGGAATTCTAGCAGGTAAAAGTCGAATGCAGGCACTCGACGGGATCATTATAGCCTATCTCTATTCTAAAATGGAAGTGGGAGGTAATATCTATGGATTTCATTACAAAATTTCCCAAAATAGCTAAGCATCATGTTGCAATCATGATAGTGGTGGATAAGCTTAGCAAGGTAGCTCATTTATTGGTAGTCAAATCCACCAATTTTACTAGTGATATAGCACAAATTTTCATAAAATAGATTGTGAAGACACATGGCATCCCAAAGAAGATTGTGTCAAATGGAGATGCTAGATTTACTTCTAGGTTTCGAAAGGAACTGTTTGAAGTTTTGGGAACAAAATTAGCATTCACTACTGCCTATCATCCACAAATAGATAGGAAAACAAAGAGGAACAACCATATCCTTGAGGAGAAATTAAGGATAGTATCTTCCACTTGTGGAATTTGCATACAATAGTGGGCACCAAGAATCCATAAAGATGAGCCCCCCTGAAGCATTATATGGTAGGAGATGTAGAACTCCTATTAGCTGGATTGATCTAGATAAAAGGATCCATGTAGGACCTTATATGCTTAAATATATGGAATGGTAAGTTCAAATCATAAGGAAAAATTTGAAAGTGGCACGGGATAGACATAAAAGCTATGCAGATAAGCACCAAGTTCGTAAAGAGTTCCAAGTTGGAGAACACATTTATTTAAGAACCAAGCCTAAGAAGATTTCCCTAAGGACGGGGACATGTGTCAAGCTAGAACCATGGTATTGTGGGCCATTTGAAATCCTTGAAAGGATAGGACTGGTATCATATAGGTTGGCTTTACCTCCATCAGTTAGATTTCATGATGGTTTCCGTGTTCCCTTACTTAAAAAGTTAGTACAGGATTATAATCACGTGATTGATTGGTATATGCTATAGGTGGAACCAGAAGGATAGTTCCAAACAAATCCAGATTTCTTTCTATAATGGAGGAGTCTCATGCTCTAGAACCAATCCATAGAGTAAGTCAAGGTATAGTGGAAGCACTTTGGGCCAGAGGAGGCCACTCAGGAAATGGTTGACCATGAAAGTTGATTATCCCTTCTTGTTTGATTGTTAGAGAAAGTATGTATTGTAAACACTCTATAGAGTTATGTGTATAAATATCCATAAAACAATATGCATTTCATTTTTATTCTATGTTTCATATGGGAAATTGAACACCAAGGGTTTTGTTCCCTCAAGGGGGAGGGGACTATGAAAACCCCACATAAATCCTTGTATAAGCTGCATTGTAAATGTATTATAAACATTTTGTAACATTTCAAATCAAGAAAAAGGGGACTGAGTCAAGCAACACAGATTCAAGAGCTTGGGAGTAGGTCGCTTGCTTGGGACATTATGGTTTCTTGTGAAAAGAAGAAGCCTAAAATGAAGGATAACCATTAAAGGTTCGTTGGTGCATGAATTGATGAAGGATCCCTTGAAATTAAATGAACTGCAAGAGGAAGTATGCAGACCCATGTTGCTTGAGAAACAACCACAAGAAAAAGTACAAGAATTCTATGGAGGGATTGTGCACTACACGCAAACAAGGAAGTAGTAGGAATTATAGCCAAGGAAGAAGCCAAGAAAATATAGAGGAAATAGAATATAGGGGGCAAACACATTCATAAAAGAGGAGGAGATACAAATACAAACAACAAGTGGTATGGAGGGAAGATTCATAAAGAGCTTCCAATAAGCAACGTTGAAGAGAAGAGGAAAGAAGGGGATTGGGTCTCGATCCCTAGAGGCTATCAGTTGAGTTTCTATTCATTAGAGCCGTGTAACAACTTGGGGTCCATGAAGGATGCAGGTTGAGATAGGATCTATAGAGCCCTATAACAACTTGGGTCCATGGAGGTTTTTTGTTCGAATGGAATCTCTGAAGCCCTGTAACAACTTGGGTCCCCTGGAGGCTATGGGTTGAGGCAATAGTCTCTAGAGTCTTGTAACAGCTTGGGAAGAGATCATCCTGGAGCAGAAGTAGAGAAAGACTAAAATCAAGGCTTGTGGTTACTTCCCTAATGGTGCAGTGGATTTTGGACTCCCTAGAAGGGGGTGAATCAGTGTGTGTGCACTTGGGGGTGAGGTTGGGCACCTCTAGACTCCCTGTGTCAATCAAGAAAGTAGATGTATGTTATTGGGATTGAGGAAGGAAGTACTTTGGAGTCCCTAATTTAGTGCTAGTTGGTGTGCTAGTCCTGGAAGTAGGAAACCCCCCCAGACTTTGGAATATGGCTCGGGGGTGACAACTACAAGTAAGTGCGACTGCAACTATCTATGGTTGGGTCAAGAGTCCTTGTCCCAGACTCAATTTCCACGTAAATTTAAATATAAGTATTTGTGTATTCCATTCATATTTTAATGAATCATGGCATTTTGTTGTAGATAATGGTTCTAGATTCAGGGACCACATTGTGTAGATTATGCTTTCATATGAGGTGCATCTCTATGGGGATGTGTTATTGATCTATCTTTGTGTGTGTGTGTGTGTGCACGTGCGCGATGAACATATAGATACATTTGTGTGAAATTTGAAATAAAAATGTGTTTAATCATTGCTAATGGTAGACATTGAACATCTAATGCATAAGAGGCATAACAAATCACAAGATAAAAAAGACTATGCCACAATACTGTGTTGAGCCTAGATATACATACATGTTTAACAACGTGAGAAGCATCACATAAAATAATTATTAATGAAGAGACAAAAATCATTACATGTCATGGTCAAGCCATGAGATCTTGGATTAAAACTTGAAAAATAGTGGGTTTGGAGACCCTTTTATTAATATGAGTATTACATGGAAGACCCTCTTTGTAGTAGGGTTTGTATTCTCTTGCATGTCAATTGTTTGCCAAGTTACAAGTTTTTGTGTTGCATGGGAAGAAATGCATTAATGTCAAGGGAAATTTTCCTTGGGACCAATCGAGTTTTCAAATTTTCCTAAATAGCCCTCAACTTGCTATTCTCAATAGGCTGGATATCTATTGTTGGTGTCCTAGGGTGGTTTCTGAGGTTCCTGAATTCTCTCTGTAGCACCATGTAGTTTCTTGCAGGCCCAAAATGGGGTATGGTATTTTTGGTGTGTGGAAGGATAGGTAGGAACCTCCCAAGAGTCCACACAAAGTTCGTGGTAGGTAAACTATGTAGGAGCACCTAGGCCGCCTTGGGTGGAATTTCCTCCTAGTTGGAAGGGAAGACCCATGTGCCAAGAACCCAATGGAGAATCTATCACCCAAGATTAGGAGGGATATTGTTGTAGATTGCCCTAAGCAACCAAGGACATCATCATGAAACTGTGAAGCACATCTGGGAGTCTACCAGATTCCTAAGATAGAGCCATAGTTGGCAAGACTAGCTTGAAAATCCTGTGTGGCAATAGACTTTGTAGTCATGGAGGTTTCAAAGCTCTCCATCTAAGACACTGTGCGATGCAGAGTCAAGGTTCCTTGACCGAGTCATGGTGGGATGAGGAGGAAGGCCTTGTTGCAGTTCAAAGGAGTGAGAACATTCACTTATATGAAATTTTGGGATAACCTTATCCTTTGGGTAGTCAAAACCTTAGTCAAGGGATGCTTCTGATTGGTGGAACAAAATCCCCCTTCATGTGATTGGTTGGAATGGCAAGGTAGAAAATCCATAGAGCTTGAAGCCTGAAAGATAATTTAATTTAGATTTAGGGGCTCAATGGTAAATGAATTCAAGGTTCTATCGATAGATGATGATGGAAACTTCTTTTGTCACTCAAATTTTCCAGGCAGGGAAGTTTTTGTAGGTGGCCATCCTAGAAGCTCAGAAGGTCGAAGCCCCTAAGTGTTGTGAGAATGATTTATTAAAGGGCTTCAGGTTCGAGGATTCCCATTTACTAATTAAAATCAATTTTGATCCAAGTTGTCGAGGGATTCCTTGCTCTCCTTAAACCAGACAGATGACAACTTATCGTCAGTAGAGATGACGTAAACACGACGCCTTGAAGGACATGTGGAAAGTAGTTTGGGATTTTTGGGTGCCAAAAGGAGCCATATACAGGTGGTTCATGGACCTCTTGAAGGTCGAAATGTGGTGTGGATGATGTCAACATGATGTCACCCTAGTGATGGTTAGACCCTAGAGGTTGAAAACCTCATAATTGCAGATGGTTGAATGTCTCAGGGAAATGAAGGTACTAGGGATCATTAGTTGATGGTGCATTGGTTGATGGATAACTTCTCTATCACTTAGATTCATTAATTCAGAAGTATTCTGATATAGGTGTTGGGGTTTTGGGGCTCACAAGGATACTGACAGATAGCACGTGGAGGGTTACATCGAATCTCAGGATACCTAAAGTTGGTAACCATTGTAGAAAGCAACATCAAAAAAATCCAAGGTAAAGATATGGATAGAGGATGTTTGGTCAGACCCACACTAATGTGGTCAGCCACTTGCAAGAGAGTTGGCCATCTTCATGGAGTCATGACACATTAGTTAGAGGCTCAGATTCCAAGGGGTACCTCCACTCGAAAGTTTGATATGTTTTGATAGTCCCAAAGTCATGGCACGTCATCTAGGAGGCCGAATTCCGAGGGGGGCTCAACTTGAGAATTCAAGATGTGCTAAGGGTTTTGAATCCGTGAAACATTAATCGAAATGTTGAATACTAGGGTGAAGCTCAACTGAAAGTTTGAGATGATTTGAGGGTCTCGGAGTCTTGACACACTAGCTAGAAGATCAGGATTTTGAAGGGGACTCCGAATTGCAATTTAAAGATGTGTTGAGGTTCTAGAGCTGCACCAAGTTAGTAAAATAAAAATAAAAATAAAAGTTACCCCATTCCTTGAATGTGAAATAAAGGGGTCAGGTACATTACAAATGCATATTGTATTTATTTATTGTACACAATTTTTTGTGTATAGGAGAAACCCCTCTTTTTAAGGGCATATTTGCACTAGGAAATATGAGCTCCTAGTAGGACTTATCTGCCTAAGGGTTGGGCGAGCCTTGAGCGAGAATTGATTAGTATTGCAAAAAGCTTCAGGCTTGAAGCAAATTCTATATAATAGATCAGATTACTTAGTTGATTTAATACAAGCAAGAGGGGTTTTTCACAGTTTGGTTCCCCAGATATATTATGTGTTCTATGTGTGATTGTGTTTCTATTCATTGTTTTCTTTCTGCAAATTATTAGTAGAGAAATCTTGTGCCTTTTTTGACCAATTTGATATCATTAGAAATTGCAAGGTTTTAAGGATTTTCTACATGGTATTAGAGCTGGAAAAAAGATAGAGATCGAGTTCCTTGATCGAAATCAAAGCGCATTGAAGAGAAGATCAATTCATGTGGGAATTCTACAAGTGAAGGAATCATGTCAGTCTATGGTTTGAGGATAGAGCATGCCCTAAATGGGACTTCAAATTTCTTTACATGGAAGGACATAATGGAGGTTGTGTTAGATGATAGTTGGGTTTTGGAATACATCAAAACTGGTATTCCTACACCTCCTACATTAGATGCACAACAACTGACCTAATGGAAGAAGGAAATTGCCAAAGCTAGGAGGATGATCCTAGAATGAGTCAACGATCATATGGTTCCAAATTTTCATGCAAAGGAGACACCATTCCTGATGTGGAAAGGGCACTTAATGATCTGTTTGAAAGAAATAGTGATGTCAGAAAACTTGCTTTGAAGGAAAAATTAAGGAACATTTGAATGGGAAAAAATGAGCCCATTGTTACATATCTATCCAGGTTTTCTCAAGTGAGGAATGAACTTGGAGGTGTTGGAGAGACAATTACACCAGTATATCTTGTGAGTCTTGCTCTTCTTGGGCTTCACAAATCTTGGCATAGTTTCCAAGATGCAGTGAACGAGAGAGATAAGCTCCTTGATTGGGAGAGATTATGGTCAGATATTGTGCAAGAAGAGATAAGGAAGAGCATTAGGGGTGGAGTCTCATATGGGAAAGAAGATGAGGATAACTTTTCTTTAACTCATAAAGGGAAGAAAACCAAGGGAAAGAAGATCCATGCCAAAACCGAGTCTAGTCAGAATGGAGGAAAGAAAAAGAAGGATCTTAGAAAGATCAAGTGTTTTCATCGTCATGAGTTTGGACATTATGCTGCAAAATGTCCAAACAAGAAATCCAACAAGCATATTGGAGCAGCAGTAAGAGGAGAAGCACTCTCTTCTAAGTTCAAATTGGATTTCTCGTTGATATATTACATGGAAATCTTGGTTCAAGGTAGTAAGTGGTACATTGACTCATGGGCTTCATTCGACATGACAAAGAATAAATATTTCTTTAGCAATTTGGAGGACAAAGACATGAAATTCCATATCGAGCTTGGAGATGATGGCAAATACATGACCAAAGGAGTTGGTGCAATAAGATTTAGGAGGGAGTATTGTTCCCTTCTCCATCTCAAGAATGTGATGTATGTTCCAGGATTGAAGAAAAACTT